>JABUQX010018949.1:17500-45000 GCA_015478945.1 Trachelipus rathkii
ATATATATTATATTATATAAATATATATATATATATATATATATATATATATATATATATATATATATATATATATATATATATATATATAATATAGTGCTATATAGATAGCCCCATATAGTATTAATATATATAAATATATATATTATATATATATATATATATATATATATATATATATCAAATAGTGCCCAATGGATAGCCCCAAGAATGACGAAAAAATAAATAATACGCCACAACAAGTGTTGCGATTTGCAAAGATTCATATCCTATATCGTTTCCTATGATTCACATTAGGATAATGGGAAACTTGTTTAAGCAATTCAACAAGTTTAACTAACTGGATGGTTGGGGTGATTGGAATGGAAAAAGTGAGGCTGAAAGGAAGAGGATGGTAGAATGAACTTCTACGGGCGGACTTGCGGTCGGACATCCTTGGTTTCCTTTGGAGTGGTTATTGTTTTAGCTGGATAGGTCCCATGGAGTGTAAGATAGCATAACTGAGATGATTTTCTCCTGCATGAAGTCGGACATTTCATATTCTTTCCCTTCAACTAATGCCAATAAACTTGTGTTTAACTCTGTTTGCTCTCGTGCTATTCGTCGTAGGGTCGTTGCCTTCAAGATTTACTCTCATTTTGAAACTCTAATAACTCGTTATTCTTTACTTTCACTCCAGAATCGCCCAAATTTAGACAATGAAAATTATTTCCCTGTAGAAAAGGTAACAATCTTTCTGGTTCCCTTAATTAAAACTTTTTATGACATTTTGAAGTAGAATGTTAACTTTAGTTTTGCTTCTTCCTCTTCTATCTTCTGGTTTTTCTTCTGACGGCAGTTCTGCTCTATTACTTTCATCGAAAGCTAAACTTTTTGATCACCTTTGCCTCTATCTCAAATCGTCTTTGTTGACTTGAATGAGAACTATTACCAAAAGAATTATTTCTCTTTCTTTGATGAAGATTGTTTCCATTTTCATAACGGTGATGAGATGTCCCTTATGGTCCTCAATATTTGTACTTTCGAACTTGCACTCTGCGCTGATTTGATTAATCTGTGTTTTCTCCACCTACCAACTTCAACCTTTCCCTCTTGTTGTAAGCGGGAACTCATTCAGCCCGTGACGAAAATGCGGGACCCTCCTCAACCGTCTAACTACCGTCCTATTGTTTTAACCTTTGTTTTTTTTTTTTGTTTTCTTATCTATCCTTAACGGGAAGATTTAGAAACCTCTAAAATCTAACATCTTAAACCTCGCTTCTGTAAGGAGATCTCTATAGGTGATCTTCTTTTCCTTTACACGGACTTTTGGTCCCTTGCTAATCGACACAAACGAATCTTTGTAACTTTGGCTCTATTTCCATTCTGGTCATTCTATAACAAAAGCTGTCAGGAGACACCGTTCATTTTTATATTTATCAATAGTGGTGTTCCACAAAGTTGTTTTTCCTTTCAATAACTCTTTCAACCTTTCATGAATGATCAATTTGTCACTTTACCATCTACCCACTATTATGTTGACGGTTCCATCTTTCATTACACCTTTAGCATCGAAAGGAGCTCCACTCATTTCAAAAATTTAAATCGTTCCTCTGGTGCTTGATGAATGGTTAACACATTAGTCTTCCTCTTTCGCATTTTATTATGCGGTAAGTAATTACCTAAATCTTCGTACCCTACACTGGGTAAACAAATGCCAAATCTTTTATGGCATTTTTCTGCTGACGATTCTGACTCTGAATACTTACAGACAAATATAACTGTATCTTCACAAATTTTCAGTTTCTTCCATACAAAATTAAACAAATTAAACTGGGAACTATTTTAGATCACCAAAGCAAACAACCATTTTAATAGAAAAATATAAAAAGATTTTTCGCCAAAAGAAAACGGACAAAATTGAAGCTAATTCGCGAAACTAATTGGGTAGAATACCAACAATAGATATTTACAATTTTAAGAAGTTTTTAAATTGGTTATTGAACCTTCAAAGGAGCTTCAGATAAATCAAAATATTGACACTTCAAGAACTTCAAAGCTGTTGAAATCATTAACAAACGTCGAATTTGCTACAGGTTTAGTAATGACATCATCTTTTCTCTCCATCTTACATTACATACCACACTACCAGTTCCGTCACTAAACATATCAACTGCTGTTGATCACAATGAAAATGGTGACATTTGTATAGAAAGATTTTCACTCAAATATCAATTCCAGAATCAGAAAAACAAATTTCAAGAATTTTTGAAGCTGCTAAAAAACTTTTAAATTCTGTTTAATACATATAGTGATAAAAAATGCTGTATTACATTTCGAGGATTAAATACAGTTTGAATTTAGAATAAAACTTTCATCTCTGAACCACTATTTAGAAAGATGGTAAAACCGATACCACGTTGTTATTATTACCATTGTTGTTGAAAAATAAAGTTAATATTAGCAATAATTAATTTTATTATTATTATTATTATTATTATTATTATTATTATTATTATTATTATTATTATTATTATTATTTTATTATTATTATTATTATTATTATTATTATATTTTATTTTATTTTATTTTATTATTATTATTATTATTATTATTATTATTATTATTATTATTATTATTATTATTATTATTATTATTATTATTATTATTATTATTATTATTATTTAATTTTTTTTATATTATTATTATTATTATTATTATTATTATTATTATTATTATTATATTATTATTATTATTATTATTATTATTATTATTATTATTATTATTATTATTAATGTTATTGTTGATGAAAAATAAGTTAATAATTAATTCTTTTAAAAGGCTGGAAACTTCAATCAACCAACTATTGGACCAAAAGAATCAGAGAAGAACGTCAGGAACTTCTCAGAGGAGCAACTTCGCGCCTCCGAGGGTATCGTTAACCTTCAATACGGTTCGAACAAAGGGGCAAGCCAGACTGGAATGTCTTTTGGAAATACTCGTCATATGTAGTTGAAAAAGGAAGACTACTATACACTGGGATGGCAATATTGAACTCCGTCAAAAAAAAAAATCTACTAAGCTGAAGCCCACAAAAATTCGTCCGCTACCAAAAACAAAAAAAAACGAAAAAAAACAAGGCTTGGTTTCTTTTTATATAAAAATTAATACATTTAAAATAAAGGGATTTTGCCAACCTGGATACAAACATTATATATTAAAGATCAGTGACATTTAGCAATAATATATATATAATTACCAATAACAATCATTATACCATATATAAATATTTTATATAATCTCCGAAAATTTCCTAAATATTTTTTTAGATTCATAAAAACTTCAATACAAAAAGTACCTCTAAATTAATTCTTATATTTATTATTGTAATGATAAAAAAATAATAATTTTAATAATAATAATAATAATAATAATAATAATAATAATAATAATAATAATAATAATAATAATAATAATAATAATAATAATAATAATAATAAAAAACTTCCGTCTTTCTATTTTGGACAATAGAATATTATAAATAATTGTTATAAATTAATTATTATTTATTTAAAATATTTGTTATATTATATAAGTGCCAATACCCTAAAATGTAACAATAAAAAATTTATTAAAAAAAATATTTTTAAAATTAAAAATTTAAATATTCTTTAAAGAGTATTTTTTAATAAAATATATTATAATTTTGTGTATTATTCAAATGCATAAAAAATAGGTATTCAAAAAGTACTTTTAAATACTAATTAAAAGTACTTAAAAAAACTTTAATTAAAAGTACTTTAAAAAAAACCGCTTAAATTATGAAATAAGAGTATAATTAATGATGCTTAAAAAACTGTTATAAAAATGATTAACGTTACTTTAAAAATTCTATTGTTATAAAAGTAAAATAAGTTATTTAAAAAAAAAAAAACTCTAGTTATAAAGTTATATATGAACTTTACTTTAAAAACTCAAGTCACTTATAAATAATAAAAGTTTGAATAAAGATACTAAAAAAAACTGTTATAAAAGTGTAATTAAACTTATATAAAATTTTGTAAATCTAAAAGTATGATTAAAGCACAGATATTCATACTGTGTGATTAAAATTAATTAAAAAACTCTTACTTATTAAAGTATTAGTAAAGTTATTTAAAAAATGTTATAAACGTATGATTAAAGTTACATAAAAAAAATTAAAGTTATAAAAGTAAGATTTTGCTATTTTTGCTGCCTAGAAAATTGATGAGTTGAAGTTCCGCCGATGCAAGTGCGTTATAAGTTGAGCTCACTACATTATTTTTCAGCTGAAACTATCAACCACAAACTAAATCTAATAATCGTCAAATATATCGTCATCCAAGGGTAATTCATGAAGCGTAAATGTTATATATGTTCACCACTGCAAATCCAAATAGGCGCAATTAACAATAATAAATCATAAATTTTTAAAGGGACGCTCAAACCAATGGGAACGCAAATTGTTAAGGACAATATGCCATATATTGGGTTGATTGTTTTCGGGTTTCGTGTTCGCTTTGACATGTCCATGCCTTTAAGTAAACAGCCTAAAAGAAAATTTGTTCGCGTGACCAGTTATTGACCGGAAAGACGGTTTGTGCTCGCGAATTGTTCGTACTTTGGTTTGCGCTTTTTAATTCTGTTACTTCGGGTGAAATAAAAAACTATAAAATTTATTTCTTTTAACGATATAACAGTGAAACTAAAAAATTAGATTAGTCCTGGCATATGGATTAATATTAAATTAAAGAAACTAACATTTATCAAAATTTCTAATTACTTCAGACTGATATCGTTGCCCAAATGGCAAAAACTACAAATATGCAAAAAAAAAAAAAAAAAAAAAAAAAATCTTATAGGGTGTTTTATGTTTTTACGATCTACAATGCAGTTTAGTTTTTTTTTTTTTTTTTTTTTTTTTTTTTTTTTGTTTTTAATATAGTGTGCGCGTAGGTATATGAATACTATCACAATTGAAATGTCAAGTGTGTGCACGGACCTGATTCAAAAGTTCCGAAAATATTGGTGGTAAATAATTTTTTATTAAATCACATTTGATATTTTAAATAATTTTTTTAAAATCACATTTTAATATTAAATATTTTTTCAAATTAAATATTTTTTTAATATTTACGTATATATCTCGAAAAGTTATGACACTTACAGAAAAAAAACAAATTACATTTTGGAATCAGCGTATAAAGCTTATTACAAAATTGTATACTATATTATAATATATATATATTATATATATATATATAATATATATATATATATATATACCACTATTATATATAATATATATAATATATATATATATATATATATTATATATATATATTAGGGGGCTCGAGCTGACGGGGGACAGAGGGGGGGACGTTTTCCATACCCCGTAGAGCAGAGGCGGAGGAACCCCCGCGACACCTAAATACCAAAGAGCGGGGGTTCAGAGACCCTCCCCGGAGGGGGAAATAGTACGTACCCCTCAATTAGCTCTTTAGATATGCTAAAAAATGGAGTAGAGAAAAAAACCGTCACACATCATAAATCATGAGGCGGTTGTGCTAGTTTTTTTAGAAAAGCCACATTTTATAGTTTCCTTCGATAGATTTCCACTAATGTCTAAGCCTTATTCATAGAAGTATTTGGATCCATTCTTAAATATTACTATACATGAAATGTTGAGAGAGTTGCAAAGGGGCAGAAAAACGAGTAGCTTCTTTGCAGAAAGACATTTTCAACGAATTCAACCTTTTAAGAGTTCTGAATTCAGAGTTTCAATACAAAATTAGTTTAATTGAATGTATATTAAAATTACTGAAACAACAAATCAATTTCCTTTAAAAATAAGGAAATCATAAATTATTGTACAAAAATATATGGCTGGCTTTTAACTGGCTTTGGGCTGGCGTTTCGCTGGCTTTAGGTTCAACTCACTGTATATTAATAGTAGTAGTAGTAACATTTTCCTTTTATAATAGGGAAAATAATACGAATTTCCATACAAAAATAGCTATATTTAAAGCACATAAGAAAATTTAACTTTATAATAATAAAAAAAATTAAAATCAAAATAATTAAATAATTATTAGTAACATTAAAGCAATATATATATATATATATATTATATAATAATATATATATATATTACTATAATATATATTATATATTATATTTATATATATATTATATATATATATATAATATATATATATATATATATATATAATATATAATATTTATTATATATATATATATATATATACTTACCTTTTAACGTGATTAATCCCTTTTCAGAGGGTAAAACGGCGACTACAGGAAATCGAACTTTAAGGCCGGCTATCCCAAACTTGTGTTCGCAGTCGAGTTTTAATCCTTGCCCCCAGGAAGATAAAACTCCAACGCTACGCGGAGGATTGAATCCCCAAGTTCCTCTCGCTGAGAGTCGTTGTATCTACCTCCTACGCCACGAGCGATATATATATATATATATATATAATATATATATATATATATATATATATAATATAATATATATATATATATAATATATATATATATATATATATATATATATATATATATTATATATAATATATAAATTATATATATCTATATTATATATATATATATTATATATATATATATATATATTATATACATTCACCTGTCACCATCATCATGCAAAATACCAACCCACCACAAATGTGCGAATATTGTGGTTTTTCAATTATGAGCACTGGAAACAGCGTTGGACTTGGGAGTTTTCAATTTCGAAACCACGAAATTGTTTTCATTAAGTTATTACCCCACTACGACAGGTTGTTAAGTTGTTTTCTTCACACATTGTTTTCCAATGCTTAACGCGAACATTTAAATCTTTTTTTTTGTTCTCAAAAAGTCAAAACTACAAATTTGGACACTCGTTTCATTGGAATTGGATCGACGATATATATTAGTTAAACATTTCTATTTTATTGGTCATACATCAATGTTATTATTATTATTATTATTATTATTGATTATTATTATTATTATTATTATTATTATTATTATTATTAATTATTATTATTATTATTATTAATTATTATTATTATTTATTAGTAGTAGCAGTAGTAGAGACCAGCAGACTAGAACTAGTAATCAACAGTTTTTAGTCAATGATGGCAAAACAGAATAAGCAAAAACTGAGGTTCTAAAATATAAATGAGATAATATAATATAATTAATAAATAATAATAATAATATAATAATAATGAATAATAATAATAATAATATAATAATAATAATAATAATAATAATAGGTTTTACTTTTAGCTTCCAATTCACTTAATATTTTCTTCTAATTTCCATTTAATTTTATTAAAACTATTCTATTAAATAATTTACAAAGAAAGTATGATTCATATTTGTATTTATTAATTCCTGACCGGTTTCGTCCGTAAACCTCGAACATCTTCAGAGTTTCGATTCTACAAATGAATGAATTATTTAACACAAGATTTAAGACTATAAAATTTATTGAATTTTACAAACTGTTATGATAGCAACTTATCATTTTATACGTTAAACTTTCATATTAATATACAAAAATTATTCTGTCCTTTGTAGTACTTCAGCTATTTTTATTTTTGCGCTTCGCATGAGGTGTTAAAAATTTTAAATGACTTTGATATATCTGGTACAGTTGTCTTGTTATGTTCAGTGAATAAATGTTCATATAATTTACACAAAGATGAAAAAGACCCACCCCTGCATCCCGTAATATCTATGTGTGGTACTGTCACTCATGAATTGCTGCAATACCTCAATACCCCATTAATAGTCTTCTTAGCATACCACATTTATTTGTGCAAATCTAAATAATGAAACCCTAGTGTAAAACTATCTCACTTAAAACTTAGCAACTCAGAGACGCTTGCTTCTCTGGATGTTGAATTATCATTTACGAATGTCCCCGTTGTAGAAACCATAGATATTATAATTAAGCATGTTTACCATTTCAATAATCCCTCTCCTCACGACATATCCGAAAACCACATGAGGAACCAACTATTAATATGCTACACTGAAACCCCTTTCAAATTTCAAGATAGTTTCTACCTGCAAAAGGATGGTGTTGCATGGGTTCACCTCTGGGCCCTACATTCGCTGACTTTTACATGTCCGAGCTAGAAAATAGAATTTTGAGGGGAAAACAACACATTCAACCCAGTCTTCTATTTAACATACGTTGATGACACCCTTACTATATTTAGGAACCGTACGGACATTCTTCAGTTTATCAACCGCTTACAAAGCCTTTCTTTTCTCAAATTCACATCTGAAACATCTCTAAATAATATTAACTTTTTGGATATTAAAATCAAATTAATAATGATGGAACCTTTTCTACAGGCATACATGTCAAGCCAACTGATAATGGTCTATACCTGAATTGCAGCTCCTATCCCAGAAGTATAAAAAAATTCAATTGTTAAAACACTCATATATAGATGGGGCTTATAAATTGTGGTCGGATTGGGAATCTTGATGTTGAAGTTCAAAGAATTAAACAGAAGCTGATCAACTGTAACCACCCTTTAAATTTAACAGAAAAAATAATAAAAAAAACAATCAACGAATAAAAAAACAGGGAAATACGAACAATATCTCTGAAAGCATTAACTTTTATTTTAAAACTTCAAATGATAAAGACTTCGATAAAGAGGAAAAATTCCTAAGCTGTATTATCAACACCACATTAAACCTACAAGCAACTCAAAAAATCCCAGTTAAACTATACCACAAAACCAGAAAATTTCTTCCTGCTTCTCTACTAAGGATACTCTTCAGTAATCACATGTCGTGGTACCAATTCCACATGTCACGAGTCGACTGTAGGTCGACGTACATTGGTTACAAGACTAATAGATTAACAGATAGGGGCATACCAGCACCGCTTTAAACCCAGTAAAATATATGAACAATTTATTCACTGAACATAACCAGACAACTGTACCTGATCTATCAAAGTCATTTAAAATTTTACACTCCTCATGCGAAGCGTAAAAATAGCTTGAAAGCTTACTTACATATGACATCATGAAAACCTGACATTAAATAAAAGTTTATCGTAATGTCCTTTAGATTAAATGTAATATGAAATACTCAATAAAATTCAATAATTTATAATCTTAAATCTTGTGTTAAATAATTCATTCATTTGTTAGAATCGAAACTCTGAAGATGTACGAGGTTTACGGACGAAACCGGTCAGGAACTAATAAATACAAATATGCCTCATACTTTCTTTGTAAATTATTTTCTAGAATAGTTTTAAGAAAATTAAATGGAAATTAGAAGAAAACATTTCGTGAATTGGAAGCTAAAAGTAAAACCTATATTAAAACAAAAGCTGATATAGAATTTCTAAATAATAATAATAATAATAATAATAATAATAATAATAATAATAATAATAATAATAATAATAATAATAATAATAATAATAATAAATACATATATATAACTTAGAGATGAATACCCCGAAAATGTTATTTAAATAAGGTTTTACTATATATTCTAAAATGTATTTTTACACACACACACGCACGTACGCTCATAAACATACATATACACGCGCGTACGCATACGCACACAATGAGGGTGAACTACAAATTTTCCTCATTGAAGTATTTTGTGTATAAAGAGAATATTTAAACATAATAGAGGAACTTTAAAACTATGATTAAAGCTATACCACGGGATCAAGTTAACAACCCAATCACCAATAATAGCTTCTAATATGGTATAGATAACAACTGGTCAACAAAGAATTTGTCCCAAGACAAAGAAATTTTTTTTTACATTTTTTTAGTTTTCAAGTAAATGGCGGCAATACTGGACATTTATAGACAAACACCAACATAATTTTTTGGATTCAGCGCAAAAAATACTACATAAGTAACAAGTCTCTTAAATACAAGTCTACAAAAAAATTTTCCCCAGTATTATTATTATTATTACTAAGGAACAAAACTTTTATTGACCTGTATATAAGACTTCTTTCTTATGTAGCTTTTTGCGAGGACTCCAAAAATATGCGGGCATTGACTCATTTCAGCAGCTTTTTCTTTGCTGCATCCATATAAAAAGTAAAAAAAAAAAAAAATTTAAATTTCATAAATGAAAAAACCCGCTATATCTTTTTTATTATTTGTCCTATCAATATGAAATTCTCACAGCATATAATCTTGGGCAAGATACCCATAATTTGTTTAGATTATCTGTTTGTATACCCAACCGTTTTATCTCTGCTCATGGGAAAACAATATTTTTTTGCAATATTTTTTCCAGGTGTTTACTAAAAACAAAAATGTAAATTTAAAAAGCTTAGCCTTGCTCCCTCATTTAAAAGCCCACAAATTTTTATATCATTCAAAGAATATAATCTTTCTCACTTTAAGGCTCACGTCTCACCTGAGATCGTTTCGCTCAAATTATTTAATAGCGAGTATTCTTTTTATACTTATATTTAAAAAAAATAAAAATTACAATAAGCGATAGTGCTTATTCTAAGCCGGTCAAGCAATTCTGTTTTTGAGTCACATAGAAGTTGAATTTGTAACACTTTCTGCAAGTTCTAATTCCACATCTGTAGGAGACAGTTTTCCCAGAATTATCTTTACCAGTGCAATATTTCAAGCCACATGGGTACCATGATATACAAATCTGTAGGAGAGAAAGAAATTGTGTTAAGATTCCAATATAAATATTATATAGTTTTGTCAAAATACATAAATATCTTACTGAAGATCTCATGTCATGAAAGATTAAGCTATTTCAATACCCTGAGAGTCCTCCCCCATGATTCAACCACTGTTTAACATTTTCTGGTAAAATTCGACATTATATGAGCCGTTGAATGAAAAAGTGGTTTAAGTAAAAAAAATATATATTTTAAGAAAAATAAGGAAAATGCTGACGCTTATATTGAATTCAATTAGCACAAAATAGCTATTCAATGGTCGGGAAAGTCCGATTTGTACACAAATGACTTTAATTCACTCTTGCATTTAAAGGCTCATAGTTTGATAGGCATTCTAAGGAATTTAATCAAATTTATTCCATAAAAGAATCAGTAAGAATAAAAACTTCAAGTCTTTTGGATATGAATTTAATATATTTTCAAATTCACTGGAAAATTAGTCTACTGGGTTCAAATTTGGACTCTGTGTAGTTCAATCCAGCTGTAAAAAGTCGGTCAATGTAATTTTCCTAGTACAAAGAATTATTAATTGCAACATCAAAGAATCGTCTTGAACCAATGATAGAACGATAAAATTTTCCAAAATGTTGCAATAACTTTCAGCAACAAGTATTCCAGTTACTATATTCAATGAACTTAAAACCCATATCATGAAATTGAAACCCAAACAAATACACTTCTAGTACCATACCCAACTGTTAGCACCACACACTCAAAATAACTCGTCTGTAATTTGTCAAACTTATCCATTGGATTGAAAAAACGAAAGCCGCAATTAGTCACTCCATAAAATACTTTCACTTGTTTAGTGTCCAATAAATTAATGAGTAAAACTGCACCAAACAAGCTAACTCTGCGATAAGATTTCTATGATTTTAGACTTTGTTAATAATCAACGCGGCCGTGAAAATCAATGACATGGATCTTGAACAGAGATGTAGGTATCAAAATACTACTTCCGTAAGCCTCAAACAACTCTCGGTATTTTCAATATGAAAAGCGCCAGTATTCATAAGCTATATTTTAGGTTTTTGCAGTTCTCCTGAAAGAAGTACTTTTTCGCCCCATTTTACTACCACGAAAATGATAGTCAAATGAGGTAACTGCAGTAGCTTAGGTATTTCGCAAACTGACTACTTGTTAACATTGCACAACCTTGAAATTATATGTACAATTTACGTAAAACCGTTAAAGTCACTTATAAGTCTGTAAACATAGCTAGAGACCAATACCATTACATTTGACACTAACTAATCAAAGGTCTTCAGATTCTTTTTCAAGATAGTACATTTTTTAACAAATAACATTCAGGACCTAGAAACGCTAAGTAATTTCTTAAAAAAATAATGGGTAATTAAGACGATTTCTATAATAGGCAAATATTTGATTAATGCTAAATTAAAATGACAAAAAGTACATAGCAAACCTCTTAAAATATATATTACGTCTTCTCTATTCAAACTAACCTGATGGTTGCACATGCATGATGAATCCTTCGAATTTTCATTGCAAGAACTGAGCCCTTTTGTGGGTAATCTCCTTGTAGCTTCCCTTACAGTAGACCTCAAGGGGTTCTACAACCTGGTGAAAAGTATGGCAACAATAACTGTTTCGACTACTATAATATATATCATCATGGGTAAAAGTGGCATAATCAGTGAACATTATGTTTGTTATTATCAATTATCACTTTTAAGGTATGTCATTAATTACTTATAAATATATCATAAAAATAAACACAATAAAAAGCAACTCTTCGATTTAAAAAAACTATTTCAAATTAGCTTCAACACGGGTATACAATTAACTGTACACCTGGCTCGTTCTTAACTGCTTTCCTGTACACTACCAGTCAAGTTTCAGCAAAAACTCAATTATTTTGAATCACATTGCTTTTTTTTTATTAGTTTAAAACCATAACGAAAGAGGTGTAGGAAAGTGGTTAAATTGACTGGCTTTGGCTGCAACATCTTGCCAATTGTAGGTATTACTTGATTAATATGTAAGTTTTTTAAGTTTTTTTCTTAATTAAAAAAACAAATAAAGTATTTTTCATTTATTTTTTTTCGATTTCTTTTAAGTGATCTTGACCCATCGGATTTTTTTAGTATGGAATTAATCTTTAGCAGATGTTGGAGCACTGGTATTTTAAGTTCTAAACAGTCATATTTTGACAAAAACTATGGGGCTAATTTTTTTTTTTTATAATTGTATACAAAAGTGCAATAATTGTATAGTAGCGAGACTAATGGTCTGGAATAAGAAGTATAGATCTAAAAGTTCAATGTGTTCAGATGGAATCTTAGGGGGTTGCTAGGTGTGAGAAGATTGATAAAATAGAGGGAATGAACATATTAGAGAGTTGTGTGGTGGTGAAGAAAGGGGTCAAACGAGAGAATAAATGAAAGTATGTTGTTTAGATGGTTTTGGTCATGTGGAAAGGATGAATGGTAATCGGTTGGTTAAGCGAATGTAATAGTGGTGAGCTGTGGTTGGGAATCGACTGGCTGCGGAGACCGAAGAAAAAGGGATTGAGTCAGTAAAGGATGTTTGCAGGAGAGAATGTGAGTTTGGCAGAGGCGAGAAGAAAGGTGCATGATAGGAGAGAATGCGGGGTGTTGTAAGGGTATGGTTGTGGGCCCACTTGGCCCAGGGGATGAACGCCTACATTTTGACGACTTACAATAGTGTGGATCCGTCGCGGTCCATGAAGCTCTAGGGTGGATTTTTCTGATTGGCCCGATTTAATATATAAAATTAATGGTACAGAGGCTCACAAAGCGGCCACACTGAGTTGAAAAAAAAAATCAACACCATGGGCGGGTCCTGGAACATACATATTTCTAAATAAAACGGAAAATAATTGTATACAAAAGCGCAATAAATTGCAATTTTAAAAACTACAGTAGGAACTATAGTTGGCCAGCGCACAAGGAGCAGTGCGGTGCGGTGCGATGTGTCAAACAATTCTAGTATTCCGGTGCGGCGGGCTTTGATATATAAAAGTACGGTGCGGTTCATAAAATTCAGACGCTCGGAAAACCCTAGTATGAACATAATCGTCATACTAATCTTCTCATTAAAAATATCCAAATGAGTTTCAAAAAATGACTTATTAAATAAGTTGGAACCATATAAATAATGAAAATAAGTTATGAAACAAAACTTACTAAAAATTTAAGAACTGGTAATATCAAAAGAATTATTAATAGCAGCAGAAAAGAGAAGACTGAGTGTAAAAGAAGCACATAAAAGAACTTTATAATTTCAAATGTTCTTATAAGCTTCATTATCCAATTTAAAATTATGATTAGGCAGAATAAGAAAGAGCAAACCTCATTTTAACACAAACTCAAAGATTTTTTTTTTCTAATATGCTGAGCTCAAACATTCAACATAGGCACAATTGGTTGCACATACAATGTCCATGCGCTATTCAAGCATGTGCTACGCAGCAGAATGGCATAAATTTCATCAAAGGCAGAAAGGATTCTACTTTTCAAATCTGCTAAGTCAACAACACAAGAGAGTAGGTTTAGGTTTTGATAGAGGTTTTCTGTTATATTAAGTTCTAAATTTACGTTGAACGTCAGTATTAAATTTTGTTTCAAGCAGACAGTCAATACATTGAGGTTTTTCTTGAAGAATTCACTGGCCCAGAGCAAAAAATGAAAAACAACTTTTGTTTAAGCTATCAGGTGGCGTTCACTTATACTCGTACATGACCAAGAATGGTATTTAAAAGACTTTGTAAGTCCCTACTATTTCAAATGAACCTTGCATATAAATTTTGTGATGAAAAGTTAAATTACTACTTTTTAAATGGTAATCATCTTGAAAAATGAAAACTAGACTAACCCACACCTTCTTTGGTTAATGTGTTTTCTGAAGCTGGTAGGAAAAAAAGAAGAAAAACAATCACAGTATAGTATTTACTTATTTCTTTTTCATGTTGCACAAAATTAATCGCAGAAGACGCTCAAGCTAACGATGACTATTCTTTTATACCAGATTTCTCTGATGTTGATTTTTTCTAAACGCTTTTTTTACATATATAAGCACAAAAATATAAAGCTACATGTCTAGAGTAACAAACTTTCCAAGATATTTTGAAAGTTATTTACTTTTTCAAATATCACTCCATAACACCGCGTAAAACAACAGGCCACCAAGAATGTGGAAAGGAAGACAACTGAGCCAAATGGATTTTTATGATGGAGCTGAAACTAGAGGATTTAGACACAAGGCAGATGAAGAGTCTGGAGCTATACCCTTATTTTTTTTTTTTTTTTTTTTTTTTTTTTTTTGGGGGGGGGGGGGGGTTCAGCACCTTAAACCTTTACCCATTTCGATTATTAAACGGAAAAAAATGTAAATACTTTAAAATACAAGCCATTGAAACTCAAAGAAAAGATTTATAAATTTAATTATTAAATTCTTTAAATATGCAATGTAACATGAAAATATCTGTACTAACTCAATTATGTAAAATACCTTGCTTCTGTGTAACCCATAGCTTAAGGTCCTTCTCTGAAGCGTATGTAGAAGAAGGAGCTGAAGCGCAAAGACTAGGAATGTGAGTTGAAATGAATGAAGAACCTTCTACATCTAAACTGAGATCCATTGTAAACTCTTCTGTTCCGTGGTCACCTTCGGGAGTACGGACAGTAGTAGGATTTTTCTGCAGGATAATAAAACGTTTTTATTTTTTGAAACAAATATTTAATATTCCAATATCTACGTGGTGGGAACTGGTAAGTGAGGAGTAATTCCAGGAAATTTTTATAGTAATAACAGTTAACTGGTATAAGCTAATATTCCCAGGAACTTAATTTAAGTAATAATAACAAAATTTCTACACTAACGCACTTACTCCCAGTCTTGGGAAAAAGAGGTAGATGAAGAAGAAGAAGAAGAATTATAAATATATATAGTGAAATAATCATTTAGCTCGGACATAAACAATTTAATTTAATATAGTGTTGTCATGATAATATCACAATAAATATTAATAAAATTTTAGAATGTAGTTTAATGTAAGCTAAACATTTGTATTTATCTTCATAAATAAAATATACTTCCAGAAAAACATTTTTTTTGTGTGGTAAAAACATACGGTACAATAGGCACCTAACCTACCTTATCTACTTTACATAAAAAGGGTTATTTTTTTAAAAATATATGTATCATTTTTTTTTCTTCCTTAAAATATTAATATTATGGTGCTAAGTTTATCTCAAATGGAAAACCACTTATTTTATATATATATAATTTTATATACTTTGAATAGCATAGGAAACTAACTTTAGGAATAATATTTATTTTCATGTTGATTTTTAGTAACCCCAGAATGCACATATACTTAAATAATACTGTAACATTGTAATTCTTATATTAGTACCGTAGATAAATTAATATTTTTTAACATTTGGAGGTGTCAAAAATTCTGTAGTTTTATTTGCCCCAGCACCTAAAAATCATGGAGCAAATGGGGACACCTATTATTTGGCCTTCCATGCATTTAACTTATATATGCTAAATCTCCCAAAGTTTTGGTCTATCACAATAAAAAACATGAAGCTTGTAAAATAAAGAAGAGAGTTTCCACATTTCTTAGTATACCAATGAATGCAAAAAAAAATGTTTGTTTGATTTATATATATATTATATATATATATATATATATTATATATATATATATATATATATATATCGTATATATATATATATATATATATATATTATAAGATTATATATATATATAATTATTATATATAATATATATATCTATATATATAATATATATAATATATTATATAACGAGTGAAAACGAGGTGTGGTGTGGTGTGAAATGTGTTTGTGCTGGTGTGTAAAGGAATGAGAGGAGGAGAGAAGGAGTTACAATTCTGATGAATGACTTTGTGGCACAGAACTGGTGTAGATTTTGTGTCTATGAGTACTAGAATTCTAAGGGGTAAATTTAAGTTTAACATGTAAATGTTTGGTTGTGACATGGATGGTCCATCTGAGGGTAATTTGAAGAGAGTGTGATTTTTTCTGGGAGAATCTGAATGATGTTTTGAATGGGGTAAGTAGGAGCTTCAGATTGATTGTGTTTGGGTGACATAAAATGGTTGGATAGTGATCAAAAAAGGGATGGTATAACGGGTGGTTTTGGGGTGTCGGGAGAAAATGAGAATGGTAGGAAGGCGATTGATTTCTGTGAGGAGAGAGGTATGTGTGTAAGGAAAACTTTCTTTAAACCCAAGAGTATCCATAATATACTAGATTTGGTGTAGGTGAGATGGTATCGAAGTGAAAAAAAAGTATGATTTTTTGTGTTTGCGAAAAAAGATGTTCGAAGTATTGTTGGATGTTAAATCTGTGAGGGCGTTAGTAATGGGATTATCGGATTCATTATGTTGTTTTAATGTAAAATTAGGTTAGTGGGGACTTAGATGGAGAGGAAAGGGTGATAAGGAAGGAATTGATAGAATTAAGAATGAATGAAGTTAAGTGAACAAGGTGATAAGTATTTAAAAGCGCTTGCAAGTAAATAAGTTGAATGCGAACAAGTTGAAACTGAACAAATCTGGAAGGAAATGAATGAAGCGGTTGTCAGCAGTGCAAAAGTAGTATTTGGATATGCTAAAGTACGAAGTAAGAATGTTAACAGTGAGTGGTGGAATGAAGAGGTGATGCAAGCGGCAAAAAGTTAAAAAGAAGCGTGATTGAATGTACTAAAAGCAATGATGAGGTTTCAAAAGAAAGATGTTTGGAATTATATAAGGAAGGAAAAAGGAATACAATATTGCATAGTAGGAGGAAAAAAAAAGAGGTAAATGAACAGTTTGGAAGGAGGATGAATGGGGACTTAAAGGAAAAAGGAAGCTCTTATGGAAGGAAGCACGAAAGATTAAGAATGAGAATAAGGAGAATCTACAAAGAATAATGAATAGGGATGGTGCTTTTATAACTGATGAAATGGATATGAAGGGAGTGTGGAGGGAACACCACTTCGAAAATCTTCATAACATTGGCAGTAATGAAGAGATGAAAGTGAATGTGTGTGGGTTTGATGGTTCAAGAAGGAATAGGTATTCTGGGGATGAGGTCACAAGTAAGGAGGAGGTAATGGGTAGAGTGAGAAAGTTGAAGAATGGTAAATCTGAAGGTATAGATGAAATTACTGGTGAAAAGATCAAGAACGGAGGCGAGATGGCGATTGATTGGATTTGGAAGTTGTGTAACAAAGCGTTTATGGAGGGTATAGTTCCGAGGGATTGGGAGAGCAGTAATAGCACCCCTATATAAGGGTAAGGTGGATAAGGTACCTGTAAGTATAGGGGATATTAGTTATTGAGTGTTATGGGGAATATATATGGGTAATTTGGTCAAAAGAGTGCTTCGAGTAACTGAGGGACTGATTGGCGAAGAAGAAGGTGCGTTTGGAAGTGGTAAAGGAGGTGTGGATCAAATCTTTTACATTGAAACAAAATGATGAGAAAAATGAGAAGAGATAAATTGTTTAGGTTATGGATTTTTTGCAACGGCCGTATGATTATTATTAATAGGCAAGCTCTCATTGGCAGGTTGCTAGTTGAATATGTGGGTGGGAAGCTTTCTGTAGGTAGTTCATAAATTATGTATGCGATAGTGTAGCGTGTGTAAGATATATATTGGGTGGTAAAGTTGATTGGTTATAATTTAAATATGTAGGGTGAGCAGGATGTTTATTGTCTCCTGGTATTCCTATTTGGTATATATAGTGGTGTTTATGAATCGAATTTCGATGGTGGATGTGTGGCATGTAGCTGGTGTAGAATGATGAAGTAATGGAGGTGCCCTACCTATTTATATGCGGAATGATTGGTTTTGTGTGGCGATATCTGAAGAGAGTTTGAGAGGATTGTAGAGAGATTTGGCAGAGTGTGTAAACGGAGGGGTTTGAAAGTAAATACGTGGGTAAGATTATGGTTGTGAGTGGAGGACAGTCGCTCGGTGTGAAATTAATGTTTAAGATGGTGACAGCTAGAAACAAGTGTCAATTTAAATATTTAGGATATAAATTGAATGAAAAGGGTACCAGATGCTGCGAGTGTAGTAGGAAAGTTGCAAATGGCAATTAGGTGGCTGGTGCAATTAAATCGGTTGTGGATGTAAAGGACTAAGTCTTAGTGCGCTAGGGTCTTACATGAAGATTGTTGGTATGTTGTTACCTGGTTAATGTATAGTTAGTGAACTATGGTCTGTGAATAAGAGGTATAGATCTAAAGTACAATGTGTTCAGATGGACAATCTTAGGGGCGTGTTAGGTGTGAGAATGATAAAATGAGGAATGAACGTGAAATGAAGAAAGGGGTAAATGAGAGAATAAATGAAAGTACGTCGAGGTGGTTTGGTCATGTGGAAAGCCGATGGATGATTAGTCGTTTTGGTTAATACGGATGATAGTGGTGAGTGGCTGGGAATCGACCGGCTGTGCGGAGACTGAAGAAAAACTGGATTGAGTCCAGTAAGGAATGCTGAAGGAGAGAAAGTGAGTTTTGACGGGGCGAGAAAGAACGGTGCATAATAGGAGTGAATGGCGGGGCTTTGTGAGGGGGTATGGTTGTGGTCCACCTCTGCCAAGGAATGAGCCCCACATTGACGAGATGCCCATAATGAGGGCCCGTCGCTGTCCCATGAAGCTCTAGGGTGGTTTTTCTCACTGCGACGAGTTCTACTAAGGTTATAGGTATATTAGGCTGGGCTTTCTTTTCGACCTTGCGTCCATATTTTTCTAGATACTTTAACTGTTCAGTGCATGTTACTCATCCTTACCCAGTCTTGGGGAGAGAAGGTGGGTGATGATTGATAATTAATTTATATAATTGTTAAATTAAATAATTAAACTTATGATAATAAACATTTCGTGTTTAAATCAAATCCTGTCCGAACCTTCGACTATAGCATCTATGATATAAATTCTCCTTTGGCAAACTTGGGTAACAAAACAAAAACTTTGATTAAGGAACTTGATCTAGTTCCTCCTCTCTCTAACATTATGACTCGAAATATTTGAAGTTCCTGAAAACAAAATTTCATTAGTATATGATCTAGTGCATAAAACATTTTACTGTAAAAAAAAAAATTAAATACTAATTCCTTCACGGAAGGGCACTGGTCATTCACATCAACAAAAGTTAGATAAACCTTATGTACTCGTTCTTACTAAGTTCATACATAACGAAAAATAATAAAAATTCAGTTCATAAGACTAGTTACAAGCCACAAAATATATAACCATTAAAGTAATTAACTCTGGTGTTATGGATTATCATAATAGCTATCTTTATTGTTTACCAGCGTTATTTTATTGTCCTGGTAATATCTTTGTTTGGAGTTTGTTAATAAGTTTGTGGGGCCATTATTATATTTTTATTGATTTGAGAGTTTTTATTAATTTTGTCATGACTTTTTTTATTATTATTTCTTTGCTGATTAAATTAATAAATAATAAATTAATAATAAATATTAGGCAGGAGGAGAACATGATTAGAGTAAGTTTTTAATTATTCCTTATCTCATCATTGATTTATTTTATTGACAATGTGCAAAATCTGATTTCTAATAATCTTTCCATAAATAAAATTTACCTGGTTACTTTACAAATTTTTTTGTTATTTTTGCTTTATTAATAGTTTGATAAACAGTGTATTCCCCCATTAAAAAGCATTAAATCCATCCCACAGGACATCAAATATAAAATATACTAGAGCTCTCTTGTCCATTTGCTTTATTGAATCCTTACATTTTTTGTTCTGTCATAAGAAAAGTTTTCTTTTTATCTGATAGAGTTTTCTACACCACTTCTTAAACTATGTTTCTGAGAAGCTTAAAAGTAGGACGCATTTTTCCGTATTTTATTACTCAAACAATTTTAGAAAACAAAAATTAATAAATATATGAACTTATATAAGATACAAATTGTTAGTTAAAAACGAAATTTGAAAAATATGACGTGAAATAGTTAATGTAAGATATAAATTTTACTGCCTTGAAAATGTTACTAGTCAATAGCCAAAATATAGTCTTAAAGAATCCATGTGAAAGGATGAATGAATAGTCGTTGGTTTAAGTGGATGTATATGGGCGAGTGTGTTTGGGAACCGACCGGCTGGGAGACCGAAGAAAAAGTGGATTGATCTGTAAACGAATGTTTTGAAGGAAAGAAATGTGAGTTTTGACAGAGGCGAGAATATAGGTGCTTAATAGGATGATGGCTTGGGGTTTGTGAGGAGGTAGGTTGTGGCCACGCTGGCCAAGGGATGACCTACACTGACGATTTACCATAGTGAGGGGTCCGTCGCGGTTCCGTGAAAGCTCTAGGGTGGATTTTCTGACTGCGACGAGTTTTACTAATTAATGGTACACAGAGGGGGCGGTAAGGCTTGGATTTCTTTTCGACTTTTGCTATATTCTTCTACTGCTTTTCTTTTCCGATGCTTGTCACGCACGTTTACTCCCAGTCTCGGGAATAAAAAGGAAGATGAAGGAAAGTTTTCTTTTTAAATCGATAGATTTTTCTAACCACTTCTTAACTATGTTTCTGAGAAGCTTAAAAGTAGGACGCATTTTTCCGTATTTTATTACTCAAACAATTTTAGAAAACAAAAATTAATAAATATATGAACTTATATAAGATACAAATTGTTAGTTAAAAACGAAATTTGAAAAATATGACGTGAAATAGTTAATGTAAGATATAAATTTTACTGCCTTGAAAATGTTACTAGTCAATAGCCAAAATATAGTCTTAAAGAATCCTTATGAATGAAATAAAAGAGAAATTTAAAGAATTTAAACCTCAGTCATCAAGGAAGAAAAAGATTCTAAAAAGTAAATTTTCAAAGAGAAGCTTTAACACATGAGAAGCCAAACTGTGTGGCACACAAACATCTGCAGATTGGCACACAGCTCACTTTTCATTTATTTGTCAATTTCCTGCTACAAAATTTTGACTGCAAGATAATCAATTTGAGTATTTGCATATCATAACAAATTTACTCATATTTTGTTTTAAGCAGGTTTTCTGTATTTTATACAAAAATCAGTTTAACTAGTTTAATTTGTCTTTTATGTTTTAGGTCATCATATAATGTATGACATCTAATCCTTGCATGTGCATAGATTTTTTCATGATGAAAGACCACATACATTTTTCCAGTTACCCTTAAAATTAATTCATTATGATTGTTTTAATTTCTCCTTTACAGTTTGCTTGATGCTTATTAACCCTCTGCTTGCAGACAGATTGACAGGTTGGATGCAGAGAGTTTTTATGTCTACAAGTTATTGGATAAGTGTATTTTTCTTTCCTTTTTTTATTCTCTATTTGCATACTAATTTTTGTATAATTCTTTTCTTAGAGCCCTGTATGAAAAAGTAATGGTGATAGTAAGGGTGCCTGTGTTTGGCCCATGATTTATTTAAGTATAAAGATAAAATTACTGAAGAGGTGTGAAGCAGAAAACAAGGTGGGTGGATAACAGAATCCATATTTGTTAATTAATGTAAGGGTGACTGGGTTCAGGTAAACTTTATTGATATTAAGGTGTGGGGTAAGTTTAGCCCCATCTGGAAAGAGGCATCTATTTATTTATATGTATTCCCTTTTATTGATTATGTAGTTACACCTGTAACTAGAAGCCTTACTTTTTTCTTGTACATGCAGCTGTAAGTGTCATGGATCATCTTGGAATGTGTAGTCTTTCATTCAAGCTTTAGAAGGTATTTAAGAAGCATGCTTTTGGAGCTAAGTGAGATGTGTCTGTTTTTAATACTTTGTTGTATGATTACAAATAGCTTGTTTCTTTCCCTCACATTTAATTTAATGTCCTTATTTTCTTGTCCCTGTAATTGTTGTTTGAGATATTTTATTAAAAATTAATTAGAGGCAACATCAGTTGTGTGGAAAAACAAGTCTCCAGTACAGGGGTATTTGTTAATAACTGGATCCGGTGATTCAACACGAGGTTGTACATGTGAGCAAGCTGAAGTATCTGCTGTTGTGTAAAATCTAATTATTTTCCCCTTTTAATAACCTAGAAAAGGTAACTAATATTCCAAGTATCTCTTATTTTCTATTATTTGGAGTGGACCAGTATGTATGTACTTTCTCTTAAAGTACTTATCAAAGAGGTGAGTGTGTCCTCTTTCTGCTATCACATCTTTTTTAACAATGGTAGCAGAGCATAGTTCCGAGATAGGCTCTGGGAGTGTGGGTTGGTGGTAAGGTGGGAGAATTAGTAGAGCTAGGTTGATTAGGGGTGTATTCAGTGGTATTGTATGGTGTAGAAAAGTCTTTGATTATTGGTGAAAGATGGTGCAGGTGGAGAGTTGTGATGATAAGTGGTCGAGAGAGAGAGAGAGAGAGAGGAAGAGAGAGGAGAGAGAGAGAGAGAGAGAGAGAGAGAGAGAGAGAGAGAGAGAGAGAGAGAGAGAGAAGAGAGGAGAGAGAGAGAAGAGAGAGAGGAAGAGGAGAGAGAGAGATGAGAGAGCGAGAGGAGAGAGAGAGAAGAGAGAGAGAGGAGAGAGGAGAGAGAAGAGAGAGAGAGAGAGAGAGAGAGGAGAGAAGAGAGAGAGAGAAGAGAGCGAGAGAGAGAGAGAGAGGAGAGAGAGAGAGAGAGAGCGGAGAGAGGGAGACAGAGAGAGAGAGGGAGAGAGAGGGAAGAGAGAGAGAGAGAGCGAGAGAGAGAGAGAGAGAGAGAGAGAGAGAGAGAGGAGAGAGAGAGAGAGAGCGAGAGAGAGAGAGAGAAGAGGAGAGAGAGAGAGAGAGAGAGGAGAAGAGAGAGAGAGAGAGAGAGAGAGAGGAGAGAGAGAGAGAGAGAGAGAGAGAGAGAGAGAGAGAGAAGGACGAGAGAGAGAAGAGAGAGAAGAGAGAAGAGAGAAGAGAGATGAGAGATTGAAGAGAGAAGAGAGCAGAGAGAGAGAGAGAGAGAGAGAAGACAGAGAGAGAGAGAAGAAAAGGGGAAAAAGGAGAAGAGAGAGAGAGAGAGAGAGAGGAGAGAGAAGAGAGCGAGAGAGGAGAGAGAGAGAAGATGAGAAGAGAGAGAGAGAGAGAGAGAGAGAGCGAGAGAGAGAGAGAGAGGAGAGAGAGAGGAGGAGAGAGAGAGGAGGGAGAAGAGAGAGAGAGAGAGAGGAGAGAGAGAGAGAGAGAGAGAGAGAGAGAGCGAGAGAGAGAGAAGAGAGAGAGAGAGAGAGAGAGAGAGGAGAGGAGAGAGAGAGAGAGAGAGAGAGAGAGAGAGAGAGAGAAGAGAGAGAGATGAAGAGAGAGAGAGAGATGAGAGAGGAGAGAGAGGAGAGAGAGAGAGAGACGAGTTTGGTGGGGAAACATGGGAAAGGATGACGCCAGTGGAAGTGAGAGTGATGAGAAGAAAGTGGAAATAGTTGAAAGAAGAGTGGGACGGGTGTGTCCTGAGTTTAACGGTGAAGTGAATAATGATGTGTATGAATTATGGAAATAAAGGGTGAAATTGAGGTAAGATGTGTGTGGAGAGCGGTATGAAAAGCCAGCAGGGGAAATTTTGTTGAGTTTATGCACTAAAGAGTTTGAATATGTATGTGGTTTAGAATGGAAACACTTGAATAAGAAAGACGGAATGAATGCTATTTATGATAAGTTGAATGAAAAGTATGGAAAGGAAAAGCAGCGAGATCGGTATGATAGGTTATGTGAGTATATTTATATCAAGCTTAAAAACGATGAAACAATGTGAGAATACGTGAATCGGTACGAGTTAATAGAGCAAAAATGTAAGATAGTCGGAAAGGTAGATTTATGGGTGGACATGAAATGTGTACATTTGCTAGAAGGGGAAAATATCGGGGTTAATCAGAAACAAATGGTATTAGCTTATCGTGGGAAAGGAGAGTGAGAATTTAGGATCTTTAGGGATGCGTTAGTGAATAATAGGTTGAAATGTGGTAGAGGAAGATAGACAGTGGTTGGTATTCTAGTCAGAGGAGTGATAGTGATGGGTCTAGTAATGATGAGGAGGAGTGGGTAGATGGAAAACGATTGAATGTAATAAAGGTTCAGTATGGAAACGTTAGTGAATATATTATTTTTCAATCCAGATTTCATTTTTCATATCAGTGTCCAAGGAATCCTGAGAATGTGTGGAATGGTGGGAAAGGTCGAGGGGTAGGTAGAGGTCAACATATAGGGAGTATGGAGAGTGGTGTGACAATGGGAAGAGGATCTGGGAAATCAGGGGTAGATAGAGGTCAGCAGTTCGGGAATATGGAGAGTGGTGAGACAATAGGAAAAGGATCTGGGAGATCAGGTTTTATTAATGCATGTGGGGAAAAACAGGTATATTTAAGGAATGATAGAGCAGAAAATGAAGTGAGAACTGGTTGGATGGAAAAAAGAGAGATGAGAGAGAGTATAGAGGGAGTGTGAAGAGATGGGATAGATTTAGTAATATTAAAAGATCTGATATATGTGGTTCTGAGTATCACTTATGGAGGTCTTGTAATGTGAATATATCTGAAGGTAGAGATGGAAGTGTGGTAGCTGAAGTAAGTAAAGGTGGCATGGGTCAAAGGAAGAAATTAATTGAGTATATTCGGAGAGATGATAGAGGGCAACTTTGTGGTATGGGTAGAGAAATTAGTGCAGGTGTGAATACGGTTAACACAGGGTATGTGTCGGAGAGGGAAAAGGAAGAGACAAATGAAGAGGTTATGAAGTTAATTGAAGATATATATATGTGATTTGGAGTGCTCTAAAGATGGTATAAGAGATAAGAAAAATGAAGAAAAGAATGTAGTGAAATTATGTATTGATAACAGGTATAAGGATCGTGAGTATGAGAAGAGAGTGGAGAAAGAAGTGAGTAATGAAAGCAAGAAAATGGGGACTGATGTGAGTAAGAAAAATAACAATTGCAGGGGGAGTACAGTTGGTGAGTTTATAGATGAGAGTAAGAGGTCATGTTATGGGTCAGCTGAAGGTGAAGCAAAGGTTGGAGTTAAGTGTTAGAAAGAAAGAGATAGTTGTCAATAAGAGAAAAATGAGTAGGAGTGTGGAAGAATGTGCTGCAGAAAAAGTTAGTATTATGTAGAATAAGTAATAGTAGTGATGATGAAAAAAAAGAAATTGAAGTGAAAGTGTTTAAAAAGAAATTGAGTGCAGAAGAGTAAAATGTACAGAGGTTTGAAAGGTGGAGAAGATTAAATTGGAATGCTAGTAGCGAAATTGAAGATGATAGTAGTGAAAAGGATACGAGTAAAGGGATGTTGAGTGAGGAAGAAGAGAAAAAGGAGGATAATATTGTTCAGTAGGTGAGAGAAGAAAAAGAGAAAAAAGATTGAGATAAAAGAGAGCGCGTAAGTTGGATAGTACAGAAAAAAAGGTAAAGAAGACATTAGGGTGTTATTTCTTTAGGTGTGAGTGAGTGAGAGTAACTGTGTGGTGCTGGGTGTGTGCGTTTGTGATTGTTGTAAGAGGGTAAAATGGTGTCTGTTGGAAGTGAGTGAGAAGTGGGTGGTTGTAGATTTGTGTTTTGTGTGTTATCGTTGGAATGGGAAGAGAGAAGTGGGGAAACAGAGAGGGAGAGAGAAAGGTATAAGAATGATTATTTTTTTCTAGTGCATGTGGCTGTGAGTGTCTTGGATCATTCTGGAATGTGTAGTCTTCTGTTCAAGCTTTAAAAGGTCTTTAAGAAGCATGCTTTTGTAGCTAAGTGGGATATGTATGTTTTTAATGCTTTGTTGTATGATTACAAATTGCTGGTTTCTTTCCCTCAGGTTTAATTTAATGTCCTTATTTTCTTGTCCCTGTAATTGCTGTTTGAGATATTATTTTATTAAAAACTAACATAGAGGTGACATCAACTGTATGAAAAATCAAGTCTCCAGTACAAGGGTATTTATTGATAACTGGATCCAGTGATTCAAAACAAGGTTGTACATGTGAGCAAGCTGAAGTATCCGCTGTTGTGTAAAACCTAATTATTTTCCCCTTTTTTATAGTTACCTAGAAAAAGTAACTAATATACCAAGTATATATCTCTTATTTTCTATTATTTGGAGAGGACCAGTATGTGAGTAATTTCTCTTAAAGTACTTATCAAAGAGGTGTGTATGTCTTGCTTCTGCTATCACATTTTTTAACAGTAAGTGTGACCGTGTTTGGCCCATGATTTATTTAAGTATAAAGATAAAATTATTGAAGAGATGCGAAGCAGAAAATCAGGTGGGTGGATAACAGAATCCACAATTGTTAATTGAAGTAAGGGTGACTGGAATCAGGTAAACTTCATTGATATTAAGGTGTGGGGTAAGTTCAACCACATCTGGAAAGAAGAGGCATCTGTTTATTTGTATTTACTCACTTTTCCTGATTATATAGTTACACGTGTAACTAGAAGCAAAAGAAAAACTTTTACTTTAGCATACAAAGGAAGTTTTCTAT
Organism: Trachelipus rathkii; assembly: GCA_015478945.1. Taxonomy (NCBI): domain Eukaryota; kingdom Metazoa; phylum Arthropoda; class Malacostraca; order Isopoda; family Trachelipodidae; genus Trachelipus; species Trachelipus rathkii. The sequence goes on from JABUQX010018949.1 coordinate 44,719, forward strand.
ATTCTTCTTCAACTGGATTGGATCAAAAAGGCTAGTGTGTGCTTAGCTTAGCTAGTGTACTTTTTTTTTGACATAATAACCATTTCTGTTATGTTTAATATGGCACAAATATAATTTAATATAAATGATTAATAAGTTGGAAAAGTTTGTCCTTTCTTGCTCTAAAACCTTATTCTATAAAGCATTGCAATGTTACCAAGAATTATAAAATAACCTCTGAAGTTGGTAGAAGTGGATGTGTCTCTTTATTCAATAGTTTCAGCGTAAGATGTTTTTTAATTT
>JABUQX010018949.1:47500-57500 GCA_015478945.1 Trachelipus rathkii
AAAAATATTAATGCTATTGATGCATTGACTGACTGAGCAAAAATATACAATTACCTTTTTGGTAATTATTACCAAGAGGGTTGTCACCCCCGATTTTTATAAAAATCATAGGGTCAACTCTAAAAAAAATAATAATGAAGAATTATGAAAACAAAAATCATTGCTCTCTTTAGGAAAAAAAGTTACAGCATCGCAAATATGTTAAAACTCCCATGGATTTCTTATAGTAGGCCAACATGTTTTCCAAAATATAGCCAACAAATATATTCCGAAACCATAGTTTAATTTGACGAATTCTAAAATTTTTTATAAATTGATATATATATATATATATATATATATATATATATATATATATATATAAAAAATATTATATATTATAATATATATATTTATATATATAGTATTACTATATATATTTAATTTTTTTGGGAGGGCTGGAGCTATCAAGGGACAGAAGGGGGACAAAAAAATAAATATTAAATCAATATATACTATATATATATATATATATATATAATATATATATATATATATATATATATATATATATATATATATATATATATATATATATAGCTATATAATAAAAAAATTTAGTTTACAAAATTTCTTAGAATTTGCAAAATTAAACTATGGTTTCATAATATATTGGTTTTAGAACATTAGAAATATAGAGACGATAAGAGGCCACATGGGCCTATAGAGACTGTCCCAGTCAACCAACTAACCAAACATGCTCATGCAAATCCACAAAGCACCCTAGGGCTTGTCAAATTACTGTAACTAAAAATCCACCAATTTTGCTTAATCAAAAAAAATTATATAGGGCTATGATACCCAAACCATCCACATACCTTAATAATAAGTTATGGTCACACATGCAGTCTAACATTAATAACTACTGTAACTAAAAACCCTGCCAATTTGGCTTCGTCTAAATATACTATATGATATCCAACCCATCCATATCCAACCCCTTCTTAAATGTTGCAATTGAGTCACACTCAACAGCCTCCTGTAGCATTACAATAAATACTTAAAACAACTAAATTACCTGAGCTTTCACATTAACAATCAGTTGACATTCACAATGATGCAATTCACAAATGACTGTTAAAAAGGCACAAATTCTAAGAACATTTGGTAAGAACTCTACTAGAGCCTGCATCGTGTGCCATGTGGTTGGCCACCTTCACTATATAATGTTCGTCTAAATTTACCTCTAGTAGTATATAGGTTAGAATGATCAAAAAGTTTAACAAGAAAGATTAAGACGAAGAATACAGGTTCCAAAGTACATAGCCTACAGAAGCATTTTAAGGTGACTTTCTCTACGCATAAAATGTAAAACGGTATTTCAATAAATTTAATGAATACACCGCAAAAAAAATTAATAAAAATATTGAATTAACCAACAATCAAAGTGCAGCTGCAGCACCAAAAATTATTTGTATTTGGGCTGCGAAATGAAGGTGAGCAGATAACACCAGAATGGGTGAAAAAAATATTTTTCCAATCCACCCAGAGATTACGTTACTTCCACAAAGTGCTCACAAAGTTTGGTGCTCTTTAGTAAATAAAATTTTAGTTTATTAACTCCCAGTAACAGCATAAAGCTACAAAGATGGTCTGTGATTTCATAAATAGAAATGAAATTAGATTGACAGACCGTTAATTGAATATCGGGCAATGATTTGGAGTATTTAAATAAGAAAGGACATTGATATGCTTGAGGTAGTACAACCAAACTATTATATACTCTCACATTATTAATACTTCTCTTCTACTTCATGCCTTATTTACCTCTTTATTTTAAGGATTATAGATAATCTACTTTCTTAGGTATTATAAACCTATTTGCATATTCACAGTATTTTATTTATTAGTTTTAGCGGAAAATTATATTTTTGTTTCCTTTTTTTTTAAAACCCCCCAAATTTGTTGGGGGTAATTTTCCCCCAATTTTTTTTTCCCCACCTAAAAATTTTTTTCCCCCCCACTTAAAAAAAAAAAAAAATTTTTTTTTCCCCCCAAACCAAAAATTTTGGTTTTTCCTTTGGGGGCGGGGGGGACCATAAATTTGTTTGGGGAAAAAACCCCCTTTTTCCAAAACTTTAAAAAATTCAAAAATCCGTCCTAAATAAGTCGTGGCTGTGAAACAACAAATTAATCTAAAATGTAAAAGCGGTATAGAGGTAATGTCTCATTTCTTTCAGTATTTTACATCAATCATTCCTATTCTCTTTACCTCGCACCAATCTAAATTTACCCAACTAAGATTTTTAAGTGCTAGGTTACAAAAGCCAAGAGGCAGAGTTATCTAAGGACTATCAAAAATCTTATTCAAGGAGCAAAAAATCTTTGAAACAACAAATTCAGGTAAGGCTAATGTAGATTCACAATTATACTTATATATCATTTTTTAAAACCTTATATCTTTCAAAGATTTTTTTTGTAATTAATTTAATCTGCTTTAGATTAAATTTTCGTCAATTGTGTAATCTATATTGGTCTTAACGAACGGATTTGTTGCAAGTTCTTGATACTCGTGCCTATCAATTGCAAATTACAATCAAACTAAATCTCCGAAGCTTATAGCAGTTTTCGATATTTTGTGTAGGCTATTATTAGGTCAAAATCATTTTTAAATTAAGGTTTATTTGAACATATGAAAATTTTAAAGTGCGAAGACAGCCACGTGGGCTATCGAGACTAGCCTAGGGTGTTTTGTCCTAGTTTAGTTACTAGCTCTTTAGCACTTTGTATTTAATTCAAAACTTTGGCTATGAGAGTTAGATAAGCCAGCATCATTTGCCCGTAACCCTCCATTACAAGTTGCATCATCTACTATCAACAAATCTCAAGCTTCATATACTATCAGCAGCCTAGGTCTAGTGGACCATTCGTACGAGTCGCATTCTCACTTCATTCTCTCATCTCAAATTGTTTTTTTTGTGTGGTGTGTCCTGGTTTCTTACTTAGTACCCTTTCATAATTTCAAATCAAATTTTAATTGTCCTGCGTGGTAGGCCATTATTCTCATTATTCTCAAAAAATCAATTTCAAAAGTTAGGCATAAGGCCTAGCCTAGATCACTTTCAAACTTCCTAAAATTTTTATAATCGTCGACATGTTTCTATAATCTGACCTATATCAAATTCAATTACCAAATAATTTAGCCTGGTGTACGCTGCTATCTGTCATTACTTTTTCTATCTTTCATTCACAGGTTTCATTATCTGTTGCCCTCCTATTGAGTCATTTCCTAAAGCATAATCATTCACAGCGAAAATGTATGGACCCATCGATGATACAAGCGCACTCAATTAGCGGTTGTATTATAGGAAAATATAACATACCCAAGTGATACTACCCCTAAAAGTACAAGTAGACAATTATTCTTAGCTCAGATCAGTCTAGAAGTAGGCCTATCAGATAATAATAAAAGATAAAATGCAGTTTTATGTAAAAGGATCTTGTAGAGGAAGTAGAGTCCTGATTAAAAGATAATAAACACTAATTAGGAATACAATATAATAAAAAATATCATAATGATAATTGAAGTTGACTCCCTTCATTCCTTGATGTTTCATAATAAGGATTGTGCTAGTACAGATCTCAGCTACCAATGCTCGATTAAATCAAAATTAAGTGAATTAAAATTTAAAGGGGATCAAAATGCCACCCCTCCAAAAAATACTTGCTCTCATTTCAGTGAATCTTGTTCTTAGAGCTATAGATTGTGGTTTCTTTGAGGGCAATGAAACTGATAAGTTTGCTTATAAAACTTTCATTTCAAAATTTAAGAGTTCCTTAGATTTACAGAAAAAAAATTTAAGTGAATCTTTTACACTTCACTGCTTAAAAAATAAATTAAGGGGTTATGCATACTCTCTGATTCAGAATCTTTCTATTAGTGATAATAATTATAATAAGGCTCTTGAACTTTTAGACAAAGAGTTTTTAGACGAAAAATTCATCATTGATGAAATCATTAAAAAAATCATATCTTTAAAACCAGTATTTCATTTGACCCAACGTATAATACGACAAAGGTTTACTTAAATGATTTCAGAACATTAATATATGAACTTGAGAGTTATAACCTCAAATATCTTGAGGAGGCTACTGGATTAGTAGTACTTAGCCACATAGTTTTATCAAAATTACCTAATGTGGTAGTCAAAGAAATTACTCGCAAGTTGAATACCAATTACCCTGATTTGAATCAAATATTCGATAGTTATAATGAAGTTATCAAAAATATTGTTAAAAACGTCAAATCATTAATAAAAAGGTCAAAATTTCAATCAAAGTTCCCTCCCCATAATACTTATTCAAAATTTAAAAAATATAAATTACTTCGGATAAAACAAATTTTTAAATTAAATTAATGAAAATCAAAGGATGAAGAGTTCTTAAAATCTAATAATAGGCCGACTCCAATTTCTGCTTTGCAGAATTCAAAAACCTTCATACAAATGAAGTTATTGTAAAGGAGCTTCTCATTAGTATGATTCTCCTTTGACTAAAATCAAAGCGCACTATTTCAAAATCTTGGTAAGTTTTGGTTCATCACAAGGTCATGTGATGACCATGCGGAATGTTATCAACACCTATGTAGTAAGAATTAACAGGTTGTAATGATAACTTAATTCTATGCCCCCAAATGGTTAAGTTACTAAACATACTTGCAGATCAGTGTCCTGTGGACTTGAGGCTAGCAAACTTTCAGTACAGATGCCAAGTGTGTCAATAAGAAGTCATCCATTACAGCTCTTTGTAGCAAAGGAAAAGAGTTCCACATCTCACAAATGTATGTCTTAGTTTTAGTCAAAGCACCAACATTTATATTTGTTGCCATCAATTACTATAAGGATTGGTAGGGCTAAAGTTCTGGCTTACAGTTCTGATGGCCTTCAGTCAGACGTAGTAGGCTACACAGAGGGTCCTCACCTTTTCTAAAAAAGTGCTTAGACAGACTAATTACTGACATTATATATCTGTTAGAGATAGCAAAAGCACCGATATACGATATAAAAACTTATTTAGGTGTTACCACCCGTAGTTCGCACTTTGAAAGAGACTGTTCTTGATGTATATATGGACAGTCTTGTTTCACCCTTCCTCTTTTGGTTGATGAGGGGATCTTAAATTAAGTTACGAGATTAAGTTCGTAGATCAGGCTCAATTAATTTGAGAAATTAAATTCTTTCAATTTATCTGATTCTGCGCTATAAAGAGTCTAATATACTCATTTGCGATTTAGGTGCCTTAATTAGGCATTGATTTAATAAGAGTATTCCCTCAACTAGAATCTGACTCTAAATGGTATGAGTGGATCTGCTTTCAAGTTAAGAGATGGTTCAAATAAATAAAATTAAATATTTTACTAATTTTAATACAATCAAATAAGAGTTTCAAATCCACCATCAGTTGTTCAAAACCATAATCATATTCAAAATCAAAATCTAAATCAAAATCAATTGCAGGTTAACCATACTTTGGTTAATGCAGTCTTAAACCCTGTACATTCTTATTTTAATCCTTTAAGCCACATACTAAGTAATTCTGAGGTAGAGCAAGGATTAGAAAACATGTTCAAATTAGAGTCCTTAGTATAGAGGTATGGAATAATAATAAATCTGAAGATGATTTGAAACAGATTGAAAAATTCAAAGGTGGTAAAGAGTTCAAAAACTATGAGAAATAAATATCATATAATCTTTCTTCTTATCTCCCATAATCTTTTTGTTGCCATCAAACTATAACATTGCTCTTGCAGTGCTTAATAGAGTTCATAAAATTTGGAAAGTAAAGATTTAGTTAAAGCCTATGATGATGTCTTTCAGCAACAATTAGCTGATGGTATTATTGAAAGAGTTCAAAGTATTTCCCTCTGAGTATAAAAATTATATTTGGGTTCCTCACAGACCTGTTATCAAAACTGATGAACAAGTATCAACAAAGGTCAGGCCTGTGTTTAACTGTTCTCTTAAAACTAATTCTTTACCATCTCTAAATGAGGCAGCCTATACTGGACCAGATCTTATGTCCTCCTTGTTGGGTCATTTATTCCGGTTCAGATCAAATCAGTTTGTCATGTTAGCGGATATTAAACAAGCCTTCCTTCAGATTAAGTTAAAATCTATCCGAAGACCGCAATCGCTTTTGCTTTTTTTTAGAAAAGTAATGGTCAATTAAAGGCTTATCGATACTCAACCATTGTTTTTGGTTTCACATCCTCACCTTTCATCCTCAATTATATCATTAAGCATCATGCTCAGTCTTATGAGGATGATGCATGTACTCAGATTCTATTAAATAATTTTATGTATCGGAAATTATAGATATTTAGTGGCACTATGATCTACAACATTTAAAGACTGTTATTATGAATGCAACAAAAAGAAATAAGGAAGATGGTTGGTTTTCCATCTTAGAAGTTGGGACTCTAATAATGATCAATTAAGAACTGTTTTATGGAAGAAGATGGTAGAATAGTTCAACATCAGGAATCAGAAGAAATAAGGTTCTTGGATATCTTTTTATCCTCTACAGATAAAAGAATAAAACTAGCAAAATCTCTTCAGTAAAATTGCTGATGCAAATTAACCAAAAGGTGAGAAAGTAAAATGCTGTGTTGAAAGGCCTTTGACACCTTTAAATATCTTTTTACCCGTAACTTAAAGAGGGTCGAGGTACTAATTAGGAAAATTTATGCAATTATGTTCCAGATTGAGCATGAAAAAGATACCCTGCTGATGCTCTCTCTGAGTTTCACTGGTCTTCACTGATGTTCTAGATGCTTAAATTAAATTACATAATATTCGAAACAGTCTTGAAAAGGATGTAGTTTCCCTCCAACTACTCCCTCAAAAACATCTTTTATGTTTATTTTATGTATGTTCTTTCCTGTCGTTACAGGTATTGACGTGTTATAGTATAGGTTCAAAGGTTCTAATGTAATATTCTCAAAGGCCAGAAGGTGCCCTCTCATCAATTAGGGCTTTGCCCTCTTTAGACGTTGTCTATCGTTTTCTTACTTATTTCCAAATGTATCAAAATCAATATATTATTCAGAACTTTTTCTAATGTTCAGTTTCAAAAACATAATAGGTGTTGATCATGACATATGCTTACAAAATTAGTCCTTTCAGGCTGCTATCTGAAAGAGCAAAAATAAAATGTTTTTGTAGATAATAGCTCACAAGAAATTTATCAAATCAAAAATCAAAGTTGACTAGAGTACAATGTACCATTTGACTATGAGCTTTTACATCAATACTGCTGAAAACCCAGCAGATCTGATTACCAGAGGTGTTACAACTTCTACTTTTCTTTCAAAATTATCATTATGGCTAAAGGGTCCTTCTTGGATTCTCCTAGATCAATCTCAATGGCCTATTAGTAAACTAAAAATGTTTGTCTGAGGCCAATAGGGAAAAGACTTTACAATGTAACACATCTGTGGTTGTTTCTCAGTCTTTGTTACCATTTAAAGATTACTCAAGTGTGCATAGGCTTTATAAAGTAACTTCAAAAATATTCAAATTCATTAGCAGGAGTAAAGGGCTGGATGAAGATTGTTATCAGATCAGAAAGCCCAACTCTATTGGTTGAAGATAATGCAGCAGCATTGTTTTTCTAAGGAGATATTATTTCTCCAAAATCCTAAAAAGGATGAAATTCCACCGCTGGTCAATCAACTTAACTTATTTATAGATGATAAAGGCCTAATCCGATCCAAAGGTAGAATTGCCAAGACACTTTTTTTTATATAATGATGATGTGATAAATTCAATTCTTCTTGGCAAGGATCACCATCTCACTAGATTGATCATCAAGAGCGCTCTTCATTTCAATGATCAACACTATGGGTTGTATCAAACCACTATCGATTTATCAGAGCTCATAGGCTTCTGGAATTACCAAGGCCAGCAGGCTGTAAAGACATTGTTTTGTTCAGAACGTAAGATATGCATTTTTTTTAATTAAATTTTTTTAAATCTCTTATTGTTAATATATATGACCACATTTAAATATCCAAAAATGACTAATCTTATTTCTTGCTTCAGCAAATAGAAGTTAATTGTTGTGCGTCTTTTGAGCATAACTGGCGTGGACTTTACAGGGCATCTCGTTGTAAAGATTAATGATAAGGAATTTCAAAAAAATGTATCTCATTAATTTGTTCGACGCCTGCCTTAATAGTCAGAAATGGCCTATTCTGTATGAGAGATCGTACCTCGTGGCCAGAAAGATCGATCCATCTGACATCCGTGCATATTCACTCTTGTTCCAGAATTTGATGTGCGCTAACGAAAGAATGAGCTGATATGGCATTCCCATTCAACAATTTGTACTCAGGATAATAGGCCAGGAGAATTTTCAACAAACAAAGGTGGACTACATTATAGCTTTCGTTAGAATCTATTGTTTCAGAATATTTCTCCGATACATATGTCGTAATCAATATACATCTAAACATTACAATGATTCCAGATTCAATTCACAGTTGGGTTAGGTAGATCAAGTTAGGGAAGATGAATGTACGAACAGTTAAGGAATGTCTCTATTAAAACTATTAGGATTAAAGCAACCTTAGACCTAACATTTCAACTGATTAACAAGTATTTTAAAAATTCACACCAAAGTATCATTCAAGACCTTTACACCTATAGTCATCAGATAATGCATTGGAAGTTTTATTGCTCCAAATTCCTTTTTGAAGACCTTATGGCATTCAATACCTCATATCAATGAAAGTTATACTCACCCCATATGGTAAAATAAACATTCCTCAACCTCACAACAATTACTTAGCATATACTCTAACTGCTCATAAGGAAGAGTTTGGAGACTACAGGGAATATATGGTATTGAGTCTTACCAATATATAAATTTGTGCGCCAGAACTAGTAGAAAAATCTCTATCAGTCAGATGTGGACCATAACAGAATAAGGGTTGGTGGAAAGGGAAATTTTTTTTAAATTAGGGGGGTTTTTCTTTATTGAAATTTAAAAACAACCCATACACCTAAATAAAACCTAGACCAACTCTGGCATTTTGAGGTAGAGTTTCTGGAAGTCAAATTGTTTGGGTGATGACGATAACGATTAGGAGTGTGATTATTAATAATAGGGTGAGGGAGGCGAAAAGACCTGTCATCTATTCCAAATTTGTCATCTTTCTTACCCATTGGAGTATCTATTACCCACCTGTCTTACCTTGTAGATTGAAGAAAAACTGATGCTTGATTAGCAAGCAGTGATCTCTCTCCAATTGCAGCATGCGTCAAAACAATGAAAATACAGATCAAGTTGATCCCTCCAAATTCAAATTCAGTTTTTCAAAGTAATAGTGATACTGCTCATGGTTTGTAGATGTAACAACCTTCAACTTCTTAGACGGTATAATATTTCACTCAAGCATTTGACCTTTCAAACAGACGGATCAAATTTCTGGCACTAACCAATTCAGTCATATGAAAGACCTATTAAGACAAGGCTGCTGTCATAGATGTCAAAGAATTCCTTCGCAGAATTTATCTGATATTGAGAGTAAAAAAATTTAATTCTTTTAATTGCAATGGTTTTCATATTGCAACTCTTTCAGTGGGAGGATTTAGTAAAAACTATTATTATACTTCCACAATTTCTCTTCTATTTTGACTATATTTTAGTACGTTTATAAGTTTTTAGTATACTGTATTTTATTTAGGATTTATAAATCTATTTGCTATATCCTCAGTAATTTGTATTTAATTAAGTTTAAGGTCAGGAAACTTATCATTTTCGCGCTCTACAATGTGGTAATCCATTTTTATTTTTTGTTTTTTTCCAACTAAATTTCACTAAATAAAAATCACAATGTCTTGCGACAATTGTGGACTCACTTATAATTCAAAAGCGGTACTATTTAAGTCGTGCTTGTGAAAACAAAAAATTAATCAAAATGTAAAAGGGTTATTAGAAGAGTTAAAATTTCGTTCAT
>JABUQX010018949.1:65000-78169 GCA_015478945.1 Trachelipus rathkii
TTATTATTATTATTGTTAATTGTTTTCTATATATTAATTATGTATATTGTTTCAATATAGATTATGACCTCTGACCAAAGTTTGTGTCATTACCTCAGCCTTCTTCCGTTACGTCCAACGTAACAGTGTTGACCTGGAGTGACTTTTGCCGTCGTCTATCCCGGCATTTCTACAACCACAAGGACACACACGGATCCACATCCTGAAGCAGAAGTTTAATTTCATAATATTAAAAAAAAAAGTTAATCTATCTTACGGAACAATTTAAAAATTTTAACAGGTCGAAATCCTGCCTTTTCAATTTTAAATTACTTATTTTTAAAACATTTTGGCCCGTACAAGCGGCCGCTTATATATTTTTCTCATCCTTTGTATACCTTTTTGTAGTATTTAGTCTGTTATTTGGTCTCTGACCACCATTTTTATCATATTTAGCGTGTGCAAATCGCATCTTAAGCATATTTTTGTTTCGTAATATTGTTTTCAAAAATTTTTTTTTACAATCGTATTACATTAACATTTACAAATCATGTCCCCTCCTGACGCTGCAAATACTGAAAATATGAATGTTATATCCCAACAGCCTGCTTCAGACAGGGAATCATCTGGTGTATATACGGGTAAGTTTGTTAACAACGATTTGGATCTCACATTTACGCTGCTCGAGCTCCAGCTCGAGTCCACGAATGAACTGGCCCGCTTTAGGGCACTCTTAAACATATTGCCCGTTCCCGTTTTACAGCGCCTAAAGGATGTTTTACCTTCCTTACATTCCCACAACCAGCCCTATACCCAACTTAAAACCGAACTTTTAAACCGGCTGGGAGAAACCGATGCTGAAAAAGTAAAAAAACTTCTAACTGGAGGCTCTCTTGGTGATCGTTTGCCCTCAGTTCTATTATCTGATATGTTAAATCTTCTCGACGGCCCTCCCGTAGGTAATTGTATACATATTGTCCGCCATCTCTTCCTACAAAAACTCCCTACAGAGATGCAACTGCGTTTAGCAACGGTCGATCCCAACTGTTCACTGCAAGAACTCGCTACTTATGCAGATAGAGTTTGTAAAGCGAAACCTCTTACGACAGCAGACATACCTTCACAAGTTTCGCATATCACGGATCCCACCACTAATAATAACTTAACACCAGCGTCACTTTCGCATGTGAGTGAGTCAGTCAATGTACTTCGACACCCATCGCACACAGAAAATTCTTACATTGTATCACAACTACAGGTGTTGCAGAACACCATCATGGATTTAACTACTAGAATGCGAGCTTTAGAAACGCGTTACACTGCTCCTCCTTCCCCTCCTTATCCTCAACAACAATATCCTTATCCTCACCCTTCATCCTCTCATCATCCTTATTCACCACCTCCTTCATATCCCCAGCCTCCTCCCATTGCACCAAATACTTATTCTGCTTACAATTATGGTCATAACTCTCGCTCTCCAACTATGCAACGACGTTCGTACCGTCGCTCACCTACTCCTTCGCGTCAGTTTGCTTCTTCTCCTGTTACTTCTCAGGCCATGGTTCAATTTCCGTCACATAACCAGCAGGGTATTTGTAGAAATCATCAGCGTTTTGGAGATCAAACACGGTCATGTCTTAAGCCTTGCACTTTCGAGAATTTAAACTCCAACACCACTCCGTAAATACGCTCGGGGTGGTTTCAAAAGCGTCCAACTTGCTTTGTGTCTACGATCCCTCCACCAAACTATCTTATCTCGTAGATAGTGGGAGCTCTATCTCCGCTGTACCACGTTCCATCCTCGGGAAAACTCAAGCTCCAGAAGCATCAGGCTCTTTACGCGCCGCCAATGGCACAACCATTAACACTTATGGTACCAAACGACTCCATTTAACGCTCTCGTTCCGTCGTGATTTTATATGGGACTTCACGATAGCCGACGTCACATTACCAATATTAGGTGCCGACTTTCTCTCCCACTTCAACCTTCTTGTTGACATGAATCACAACCGCATCATTGATTTTGAGACACATTTCTCATCCGCTTGTATTCGTGCATCTGCTTCCATCAGTGGCATACATCTTTCTCCATCTAATAATATTTTTGAATCATTATTAATCACCGATTTTCCTGAACTTCTTTCTCCAGTCTCCAAGTTCCCTCCTGTGAAACACAATGTCGTTCATCACATTGAAACTTCCGGCAGACCTCCATTCTCTCATGCTAGACGTCTTGCACCAGATAAACTCAAAGCTGCGAAGCTAGAATTCGAATCTCTCTTAGAGAAGGGCATCATCCGACCTTCAAAGTCTGACTATGCCTCTCCATTACATATGGTACTCAAACCAAATGGGGACTATCGCCCGACCGGCGATTATCGCTGCCTAAATGCAATCACCCGCCCGGACCGCTATAATGTACCTCATCTACAGGATTTCACATCCCACCTCTCTGGTTGTACTATCTTCTCGAAGGTTGACCTTATTTCGGCATTTTTTCAAATTCCCGTCAATCCGGACGACATTCATAAGACTGCCATTATCACTCCTTTCGGCCTTTACGAATTTCTTCGAACGCCATTCGGTTTACGAAATGCTAGTCAATCATTCCAACGTCTTTTAGACTCAGTATTACGCGGTTTACCTTTCGTTTTCGCCTACATAGACGACTTGTTGATTGCCAGTGCTTCTCCAGAAGAGCACACTTCACATCTCAGGCAAGTTTTTTCCAGACTAAGTGAATTTGGTCTATGTGTTAACTCTTCCAAATGTGAATTCGGAGTTTCATCCCTAACCTTTCTCGGACATACAATCTCTGCCGAAGGTATACGTCCTCTTGAGGATCGTGTGGCAGCCATTCGTGATTTTCCGAAGCCTGTAAAACAGCGTCAACTTCGTCGTTTTTTAGGGATGGTGAACTTCTACCATCGTTTCATACCGTCCGCTGCTAAAATTCTCCTCCCTCTCCACGCACTTCTTAAACATCCACGTAAAGGTTCTGCTGCTTCTGTCACTGTAGATTGGAACGACGAAGCAACTAATGCCTTCACCGCCATCAAGGAAGCCCTTGCCTCTTCCGTGTTACTTATATTTCCATCCGACACAGCCCCGACTAGAATCAACACAGACGCTTCAGACTTCGCAGCTGGAGCTGTGCTGCAACAATTTATTGATAACGAATGGCGTCCATTAGCTTTCTTTTCTAAAAAGTTCCAGCCGCCTGAAACAAGGTACAGCGCATTTGGAAGGGAACTTCTCGCAATCTATTTAGCTATTAAGCACTTCCGTTATTTCATAGAAGGTCGGGAATTCCATGTTGTAACTGATCATTTACCCATCACGCATGCCATTACAGCTTCCACAGTGAAACAGTCCCCTCGTGAAGCCCGCCACCTTGAGTTCATTGCCCAATTCACAACTGATATCCGCCATATAAAAGGAAAAGACAACATTCCTGCCGATGCTCTATCCCGAATTAACGCTATCTCTCCTTTACCAGACATTGATTTCGTCGAAATGGCTCGCTTGCAGCAACTCGAAGAGATTGTTTTTCCTCCTGCTTCTTCCTACGACATTCAAACTGTAGAAATTTTTGGTTTTCCGCCTTTGTTATGCGATGTCTCTTCAGCACATCCTCGTCCAGTCGTACCTACCCCCATGCGTAGAAAGGTTTTTCACACCATTCACGATGTGTCGCACCCAGGGGTAAAAGGTAGTCAAGTTAAAATAGGTAAGCATTTCGTCTGGCCGTCCTTACTAAAGGATGTTAAACAGTGGACAACGCAGTGTCTCAACTGTCAAAAATCCAAAGTGCACAGGCACACTGTCGCACCTCTTCAGCAATTCCTTCCCCCTGGTGAACGTTTTGACCAGGTACACGTTGATTTAGTCGGCCCTTTACCACCTTCAAATGGTTTCACACACATTTTAACGTGCATAGACCGATACACTCGATGGGTAGAAGCCATTCCCTTGCGTGATACTTCTAGCGAGACAATTGCTCAGGCATTTTTGTACAACTGGATAGCCAGGTTTGGCACTCCGTCGACTGTGTCCACAGACCAGGGTAGGCAGTTTGAGTCTCACCTCTGGAAGGACCTTATGACTTTAATCGGCTCTAAGCGCCTTCGCTCTTGCAGCTACCATCCGCAAGCTCAAGGGCTCATAGAGAGGTTCCACCGGCAGCTAAAAGCTTCTCTTATGGCCCATGGAACACCGGACAATTGGTCCGAAACTCTCCCTCTTGTCCTACTCGGTATCAGAACTTCGTACAAAGAAGACCTCAAATGCTCAACTGCTGAGCTCGTCTATGGCTCCACCATCCGAATACCTGGTGAGTTTATCCTTCCTTCTCCAAAAACTACGAACCAGCACACCTTCCTGTCACGCCTTCGTCAATGTACCGAGGCATGGAAGCCATCTTTGCCACGTCACCCTCCCCGTCCAACCTACATGCCTGCGGATTTGGAGACTTGCTCTCATGTGTTAATTCGGCATGACTCACACCGTAGCCCGTTGCAAGCCCGCTATGACGGCCCTTTCCTCGTATTAAAACGCTATCGAAAGTTCTTCACATTACAGAAGGGGAGCAAAGCAGAAAATATCTCCGTTGATAGGATCAAACCGGCTTATTTCGAACATGATCCCGCTTCTTCCACCACTCTTTCTCCACTTACTGCACCCGCTCCATCTACCTCTACTTCGCAAGATAATATCGACTTTATGCCCATTCTGCCTTTTACATCAACTTGTTCTCCAACCGAACCTGACCCTTTGCCAACTCCCTCAGCTATTGTCACTACTTCGCCAGCTACTTCAGCGCCCCGCGCTACGACATCTCCGCCTCCTGTTCCGATGCAGACACCTCTGTCTCCTGTTCCAACACCGATTCCTCCTCCGAATCCGGAACCCATTCCGACTCCAACCTTACCGTCTTGTCCACCTCGTTCCACATCGCGTTATGGACGCACATTACGTCCAGTGGTTCGCTTTTCACCTTGATCTTCACGACGCTCCTCTGTTCAGAGGGGAGCCATATTACCTTCTCTTTCTTCCTTTTCATTATTGTCGTCTTCCTCGTCACGTGATCAGAAAATCTCGTTTTCTTCGATAGAACAACAGCCGCCATTTCTCTTCAAGAAGCATTTCGATTCTTTCATCAAAAACTGCCAAGCTCAGTGTAATCTCAGAAACAGTTTACCAAATCCTTTTCACATTTGTTTATGAAGCACCGCTGACTTCTTTTATATTATTTTGTGCTATTGAAACTTTCGTTACAACATTTTTCCCCTTGATTGTTAGCAAGGTACGTTAATTGCTAAACCTAACTCTTGTGTATCATATTGAATCTCGTGTATCTAAATAATTCTATTTTGTGCTGCATGCTTATATTAGTGAAAAACATTACATATAAAATAATCTTTATTATACATTATATTTATTTACATTTAAATAACCTTTTTATAAATTATTGGCTATTCTAAAAGACTTACGTTCAAAATTTTTATATATTTTATGTAATAGTTTCCCTTAAAACAAATGTCAAATATAAACAGAAAACTGAATTCTTATGCATAACTTTAATATTTATTTTCCACAATGTAATTATTATTATTATTATTATTATTATTATTATTATTATTATTATTATTATTATTATTATTATTATTATTATTATTATTATTATTATTATTATTATTGTTAATTGTTTTCTATATATTAATTATGTATATTGTTTCAAAATAGATTATGACCTCTGACCAAAGTTTGTGTCATTACCTCAGCCTTCTTTCGTTACGCTCAACGTAACAATATATATTTCATTTTTCGCAGTTAGGGGGGGGCCGAAGCCTACCCCGCCCCCTCCTGCATACGCCCATGCGGCCATGCCTATCAAAGTATAGTTGACCGCTGTTCTCCATAGGCAAGAACATTTTGAATTCAAAGAAACCCACAATGCAAGACAAAAACTTTGAGGGGTTGATCGATGCTCAATAGGGTGTAGCCACCAAACCACCGTCAAGTCGAAGCGATTGAAAAAGAACAGAAAAAAACCAAGATGAGTAAAATCTTTAATAATTTAAATTATTCTTCATGTGTATTTTTAAAGTTATTATTCAAGTTTATATTTATTTCTCAATACGAATATTTTCTCTTTTTTTTTTAATTCGTTTTATGCATTTCTTACATAATTAAAAAAAATTTAATGTTTAACTTTTTTTTTTATTTTATTAAATTAATTATGTTCTTGTGAAGACATTGATCATCATCTTACTCATCTTGGCATAATATAATTTTTTGAAGATCTAAGCAACAACTTATTTAAATTTCAGCTCTCATTAAAATAAATAAATAAATAAATATAAAAAAGTAAATAAATAAATTAATAAATAAATAAATAAATAAATATTTATTTATTTAAGTAGGGAAAACCAAACAGAAGTTAAATTCATATAATAAAAGTTAAAGGTTGTAGTTTTATATATATATATATATATATATATATATATTATATATATTATATATATTTGTCTATATTTATTTATATATATATATAAAATATATATATATATATAATATATATATATATATATATATATATATATATATTATATATATATATATATATATATATATATATATATATATATTATATATATATATATATTATATATATATATAATATATATATATATAAAAAATTAAAAATTATATATTTATATATATATATATATATATATATATATATATATATATATATATATATATTTTATTTATTTTATTTATTTTGCCAACACTTTTTCCCGCTTGAGCGGGGTAGTGGTACGTACAGCCTCTCTCACTCACACCCCCCCTCATCTCGCCCCCACCCACCTCCTCCACTCCACTCTATCCCTCGCCAACACCCTACCCTCCTCCACCCTCATCCCTCTCTCTTGCCTCATTTCCAAAGTTCCATCCATCCTGCTTTTTCTGGGTCTCCTCTTCCTCTCCTTCCTATCCCCTCCGCCTCCCAAACTCTCCTAACCACTCTTTGTTCCTCCATTCTCACTAGATGCCCATACCATCTTAACATTCCCTTCTCCGCTCTTCCCACCAACCCCTTCCTCCAATCACATCTCTCCCTCACCACCCATATTCCTTAATCCTCTCCTTCTCTAACCCCACACAAACCGCTCTCAACCCCTTCATTTCAAATACTTCCAACTTCTTCCTGGACTTGCTTTCAACCCCCACGTTTCACACCCATAACATAACACCGCTGGTACACAAATTTTTCAAACATACTTATCTTTAACTTTCTGTGATAAATCCCCTTTCCATAATTCTCTCAAACCACTCAAAGCTCTCATTCCTTCTCCTACTCTAAAGTTCTATTCTATTCTCTCCTTCATCCTTCCCCTTACCTAAATCCATCCCTAAATATCTAAAAATCTTTACCTCTTCCAATACTACACCCCCTAACTCGGAACCTCTAACCCCTCCCCTCCTCTCTTTCCTCCTCCTCAAACACTAACATTTTACTTACCCGGATTTATTTTAAGCCCCTTTTGTCCACACATTCTCTTAAACTCCCTCACCAAATACCTCAGCCCTTCCGCGTTCTTCGCCACTAGGGCAGTATCGTCCGCAAACAGTATCATGTTCACTTCCCTTCTATCATTCCCATTCATCAATTCCCCCCCCCTCCCCTCCCTCACCATTCCTCTGCAAACACTCTCCATAAAACAAATTGAATAGCCACGGCGACATTACACACCCCTGCCTCAATCCTCTCACCACCCCAAACAACTCACTCTCCCTCCTAAAACTCTCACACACATTCTACTATTCCTGTAAAAGGCCCTAATACCTTTACTTAATTTACCCCCCACTCCATTTTCCATCCAACACCCTCCACAATTCACCCCCTCTTCACTCTGTCATATGCTTTCTCTAAATCTAAAAAACCACCCATACACTTTCCCTTTTCTCTCTATACTTTTCTCCACAAGCATCTTTTAGTTTGTAACCACTTGGTCCACAACACCCTCTTCCTTCCCTAAATCCTCCTTGTTCTTCCCCATTCTCCCCTCGTTAAATCTCTCACTCTCTCAATCAGATTCTCCCATACACTTTCCCTACCACACTTAAAAAACATATACCTCTATAATTCCCACATTCCATCCTATCCCCTTTTCCCCTTATACAGGGGAACCAAACAACCATCTCCAATCCTGTGGTACCTCACCACTCCTTCAACATATATTTTATATATAACCTATACAGCCATTCCTCCACCCCTCTACCTCCCTTCTGCAACATTTCCATTCTCACACCATCCAGACCTGCGGACTTCCCTTTTTTTCCTTTATTCAAGGCCCAAATAATTTCCTCCATTTGTATTTCATCCTCCCCCTCCCTCCCCACTACATCTCCCATCCTCACCTCTTGCAAATCTTCCTTCCCCTCCCCCACCCACTTCATTCAATAATCAACTAAAATAACTCCCCCCACCTTCTTCCTCACCCTATCTCTCCGCCTATTCCACTTTCCCCCTCTCCTCCCTTAAATCCTCTCCCCCAACCCCTCCTTCTTCCTTCCTTTTTTATTTACTGTCTTTCCAGAACATTCTTTGCTCCCCGATTCAAATTTTCCGTCACTTTTGCTACACCATTCATCTTTTTGCTCTCTTCTCTTCGCCCTCTCCACCCGCCCTCTTCTTTCACTCTACCCCTTTCTTATATTTCCTCCCAGCTTTCACTCTTCTCCCTACTTCCCAACCATTTCCACATAAAGCCTCCTTTTTCCTTTTCACCACCTCCTTCAACCTCCTCACTCCACCATTCACTCCCTTCCTTCTGCTTGCACCCACCTTTTTTACTCCACATACCCTTCTAGCCTCTTCACGTACATTCTCTTAAATTCTCCAACTGTCCCACTCCTCTTCCCCAATTCCCGTCCCTCTCACGTCTCTCCACCTATCCTCCATACCTCTCCTAAACTCCCTCTTACACACTGTCTCCTCCAATTTTTCCACCTTTATCACCTCTACTCTCCTCTTTTCTCCCCTTTCCCTAACCGTTCACCTCTCCTCCCACCCTTATCCTAGCAACCCCCAAATAGTGATCCGATATCCCCCTCCCCGCCCTCAAATACATTTACATCTAAATTAAAATCGCCTCTATCCTTCCCATTTACACACACATAAACCTCCAGTACCGCCCTCCCCCCGTTATCTCACTCTTTCCATTTATACTTATGATTTTCACTTTTTGAACCAAGTATTCCCCACTATCATTCTTCTTTCAACACACACAACTCTAACAGACTTTCTCCATTAACATTCCTTTCCCCTACCCCAAAATGGTCCTATTATTCTTCCCACCCCCCCCCTTCCCACTCCTGCCTTTCAAATCTCCCAATAGACAAATTTTATCATTTACCCCGAAACTTTCCCAACACTCATTCAACTCACTCCAAAATCTTCTCTCTCCTCCTCCCTCGCTCCATTCACTGGTGCATATGCGCATATAAAAACCCACATTTCTCCCCCGAATTTCACTTTTACCCACATTATCCTCGAACTCACCTGGCTGCACACCCTTACCTTATCCCACACCTCTTTCCTCATAACTATTCCCACCCCTTCCCTCGCCCTCACTCTCTCGTTCACCCCTGATATCATACCCTTGTATTTTCCAAAGTCCATCTCCCTCTTTCCCTTCAACTTAGTTTCAGTTAACCCTAGCACATCCAACCTTTTTTCTTCAAACATTAACCCCACTTCCTCCCTCTTCAAATCCTCGTTTACCCCTCTCACGTTCATACATCCCACCCTAATTACCTCTCTCCTCCCCATCTTTTCCCTTCTTCTATATACTCACACAGGCTGCACGCTTTATGGGACTCCCCACCCTAGGCACTTCCCAACACCTAAGGCCACCACCCCGCTCACCAAATACACCCACAACAACAATAACAACAATAACAAGAAAAGGTTAAAATGATTATATAAAACAAAACAAAATAAAAAGTTAAAACCTACACTCTATCAATTTATATTTATTCCTACACTTCTCTTTAAAATTTACACGTTAAAACTTTATTTATCCATTAAAATCATTATTTAATTATTTAAAATTCTTTAAAATCTATATATATACAAAATGAATTGCTATATTTTCTTTTTAATATTTTATAGACTATCAAACCCAAGAATAATGAATAAGAGATTCTGACTTTTTAATAAAAGTGCGAGGCTAGATATAATAGATAATGACGTCACTCAAGTCAATGGTGCCTCGACCAATGAGAATTAAGCACGTATTCGGACATATATTATATAATTCTGGATTGTTTTTCCGCCTAAATAATAATTGTATTTTATATCTTAAACAATATATTATGAAAATATTTTATCAAAAGTCACAAAAATAAAAGTTCACTTGCAGTATTACCGTTACACAGAAAAAAATACCTGTCTTCCACAAAACTCTTTTTAAAATACTACAGACTTTTCTGTATGCAGGCATCTATCTTTCTGACGAAATCTGCCATGCATCAGGGAACGGAAACGATGAATGATGAATCTTGAAGTTTCAGGAGAAATATGAGAATGCTTGAGCATCAAAAATCGCCGCCAGCGAACAATCGTTTTCATGAGAACGATTTTATCGCTTTTATACAGAAATTTCTGTCACTTCGACAATGCATAAAAAAATGGAAAATCTTTTGATGAGAACGACACTCTTGCTTGTATCCAGGAAATCTTCAATGTAGTCAATCCAATATATTAATAATGCTGACGTAAACATTTACAAATATATATTTCAAAATCTTCTCAATAGTTACAAGTAGTAATAATGGATATGAGATTCATAATAATGTACATACGAGATAAGAGATTCAATATTGATTATAAATGTGAGTTAGGTCTGAGAGAGAGGGAGTGATTTCTGAGGAATAAAAATACCTTTAGAATCTTTGTAGAATACTCTTCGTTGCCAATTTGCGATATAAATATCAGATTTATAAATGCATTAAATAAATACCTCAGAGAAATGATTCAGCAAAAATACTCTTCACAACACAAAAACATTCATAAAGGAATGCTGCTTATTTCACTTTTATGATAAATAGATATACTAGTTAACAATACACTTTTCTGTGCATGACAAGTTTATAAATGGAATACGAAATGGTAGTCACTTGCAAGACTAATACTTCAAAGATTGCTTAAGATAAAATATGTAAATCGAACCCATAAGAAATGTTATATTCACATTCACGATTATTAATGATATACAAGAGTGACTTCAGCACTCAGAACAGTAATCAATGAACTTCACAAAGCTCGATTTTAAAAACCTTCATATATATATATATATATATAATATTATACTATATATATATATATTTATATTATATATATATATATTATATATATATATATATATATATATATATATAATATATATATATATTATAGATTTCCCTACAATATTATATAAATGTTATAATAATTATATATATATATATAGTATATATATCATAATATATATAATATATATATTATATATATTATATTTTATTAAATATTATCATATAATATATATATATATATATATATATATATATTATATATATATATATATATATATATATATATATATTTATATTATAATATATATTATATATATATATATATATATATATAATGTATATATATATATATATATATATTATATAATATAGTAGTTATGTCACACAATTTCCCAAAACCCACCCAAAAACCCCCAACGAAAAAACCCACCCATCGAAAAACCCAACGAAAAACCCACCCCAAAAACCCACCCAACGAAAAACCCCCCTCGAAAAACCCACCCCCCAAAAAACCCCCCATCGAAAGAATCACCCCCCAAAAAACCCACCCCTTGAAAAACCCACCCCCCCCACCTTGATCTTCCATGGGTTCATTTTTGGGCCCACGGTATTTTGGGGCAACCCTAAATTATCTGGCAAACCCTAATTTTGCAACCCTTCGAAGAAGGGTTGCGCCAGACGGAGGCGAAGCCTCCGTCGTACGTATTGCCCCCCTATTTTACGCCCCCTAATTATTTTTCGTCCATGGGTCATTTTTTGCCCACGGTAATTTTTGAGTTTCATTTAGGGGCTTAGCCCTTTTGTGATGTCTTAACCTTGATCCTGGGCCCTTGCAGGTGCGACCCGCCAGCCCATGTGGGTCATTTTTGGCCCACGTTAATTTTTGGCACCCTTTGGTTTTCTTCCAATGGCGTCAATTTTGACCCACGGTAATTTTTTGGCTACCCTTTGGTCTTCCATGGTCAATTTTTGCCCACGGTAATTTTTTGTCCTTCCTTTAGGGGCTTAGCCCTTTTTTGATGTCTTTACCTTGTTTGACCATGATATTTCGGCCTTGACCTTGCCATATACCATGGGTCAATTTTGGCCCACGCCAAATTTTTTGGCCACTCGTGGCCCCCCCGTCACATATTTCGTTCCTAACTTGCACACATGTATGTATCTAACTTAACATACACACACACACACACACACACACCACACACACACACACACACACACACACACACACACACTTATACACACATTCACTATGACACTTATACACACATTCACTATGACACTTATACACACATTCACTATGACACTTATACACACATTTCACTATGACACTTACACTCACCATAGACTTCACTTACATTTACATTATTCACTCGATGTTAATTTTTTCGACCAACCTTTGGTCTTCCATCTGGAGTCAATTTGGCCCACCGTAATTTTAGGCCATCCCTAATTTTTTGGCAAGCCCTAATTTTCGCCCAACCTTTGTATTCTACGTACAATTTTGTGCCTCAGCATATTGATGCCCCAACTTTGATGCCGCAACTTTGATTGGCTCCCAATCACCGTAAGGAGTATCTAGTGATGTTCTATTAGTGTTATATGATATTAGATGGGTGCCAGGTGAGTGCCAGGTGAGTGCCAAGTGGTGCCAATGAGTGCAATGAGTGCCAAGTGAGTGCCAATGAGTACCAAGTGAGTGCCACATAGTGCCAAAGTGAGGGCCACATAGTGCCAACTGAGTGCCACTTTTTCAAGCCTTTTCTAGCCCCCCCTGAGCCCCGAATGCCCCTAATATGGGTGTCTAACCCCTAGATCTCTCTCTT
>JABUQX010018950.1:5000-18931 GCA_015478945.1 Trachelipus rathkii
CTTTCTCATTCATAAGGATTCTTTAAGAATATATTTTGGCTATTGACTAGTAACATTTTCAAGCCAGTAAAATTTATTTCTTTCATTAACTATTTCACGTCATATTTTTCAAATTTCGTTTTTAACTAACAATTTTTATCTTATATTAGTTCATATATTTATTAATTTTTGTTTTCTAAAATTGTTTTGAGTAATAAAATACGGAAAAATGCGTCCTACTTTTAAGCTTCTCAGAAACATAGTTTAAGAAGTGGTGTAGAAAAATCTATCAGATAAAAAGAAAACTTTTCTTCATCTTCCTTTTTATTCCCGAGACTGGGAGTAAGGTGCGTGACAAGCATCGGAAAAGAAAAGCAGTAGAAGAATATGACAAAAATCGAAAAGAAAATCCAGCCTTACCGCCCACTCTGTACTTATTAGTAAGAACTCGTCGCAAGTCAGAAAATCACCCTAGAGCTTTACGGCACCGCGACGGACCCTCACTATGGTAAATCGTCAGTGTAAGGGTTCATCCTTGGCCCAGTGGACAACCATAATACCTCCTCACCAAAACCCAGCATTTCACTCTCTTACAGACCTCTATTCTCGCCTCTGTCAACTCACATTTCTATCCTTCAGACATTTCGTTTACCAGACTCAATCCACTTTTCCTTCGGTCTCCCAGCCGGTCGGTTCCAACAACACTCGCCACTATACATCCACTTAACCAACTGACTACATTCATCCTTTCCACATGACCAAACCATCTCAACATACTTTCATTTATTCTCTCGTTTACCCTTCTTCCCACCAACACAACTCTCTAATACTTTCATTCTTCATATCATTATTCTCTACACTTTGCACTCCCTAATTAGAATTGTCCATCCTGACAGATTGAACTTTAGATCTATTACTTCTTATCCAGACCCATAGTTCCCTCACACTTATATTCTATTATATTACACAGTACAACATCCTTATGTAAGACCCTAGCGCACACAAGACTTAGTCCCTTTACATTCACCAATGATTTAATTGCACCAGCCACCTTCCTGCCATTCACAATTTTCCCATAAAACTTTTAATAAAACTTATGACAGAAAAAAAAAATGTAAGGATTCAATAAAGCAAATGAACAAGAGAGCTCTAGTATATTTTATATTTGATGTCCTGTGGGATGGATTTAATGCTCTTTAATGGGGGGAATACACTGTTTTTCAAACTATTAATAAAACAAAAATAACAAAAAAATCTGTAAAATAACCAGGTAAATTTTATTTATGGAAAGATTATTAGAAATCAGATTTTGCACAGTGTCAATAAAAAAAAATCAATAATGAGATAAGTTATAATTAAAAACTTACTCTAATCATGTTCTCCTCCTGCCTAACATTTATTAATTTAATCAGCAAAGAAATAAAAATAAAAAAACTCATGACAAAATTAATAAAAACTCGCAATCAATAAAAATATAATAATGGCCCCACAAACTTATTAACAAACTCCAAACAAAGATATTACCAGGACAATAAAATAACGCTGGTAAACAATAAAGATAGCTATTATGATAATCCATAACACCAGAGTTAATGACTTTAATGGTTACTGGTATATATTTTGTGGCTTGTAACTAGTCTTATGAACTGAATTTTTACTATTTTTCGTTATGTATAAACTTAGTAAGAACGAATACATAAGGTTTATCAAACTTTTGTTGACGTGAATGACAAGTGCTTTTCCGTGAAGGAATTAGTATTTAATTTTTATTTTGACAGTAAAATGTTTTATACACTAGATCATATACTAATGAAATTTTGTTTTCAGGAACTTCAAATATTTCGAGTCATAATGTTAGGAGAGGAGGAACTAGATCAGAGTCCTTATCAAGTTTTTTGTTTTGTTACCAAGTTTGCCAAAGGAGATTTTATATCATCAGATGCTATGTCTAAGCTTCGACAGGTTTGTTTTTAGCACGAAATGTTTATTATCTAGTTTAATTTTCGTTTAACAATTTATAAATTATTTTATCATCATCACCCACCTTCTCTCCCCAAGACTGGGGGTAAGGTGAGTAACATGCACCGGGAACAGTAAAGTATTAGAAAAATATGACGCAAGTCGAAAAGAAAGCCCAGCCTTAATATACCTTATACCTTTTAGTGAGAACTCGTCGCAGTGAGAAAAACCACCCTCGAGCTTCTGGGACAGCGACGGGCCCTCATTATGGGCATTCTCGTCAATGTGGGGTTCATTCCTTGGCAGAGGTGGACCACAACCATACCCCCTCACAAAGCCCCGCCATTCACTCCTATTATGCACCGTTCTTCTCGCCTCTGTCAACTCCAATTTCTCTCTTCAAGGCCTTCCTTTACTACTTCAATCCAGTTTTTTCTTCGGGCTCCGCACGTCGGGTTGTTTTGGGGTGGGGTGGTTGGGGGGGGGGGGGGGGTCGATTCCAGCACACTCACACTATACATCCGCTTAACCAACTGACTATCATCCATCCTTTCCACATGACCAAACCACCTCGACGTACTTTCATTTATTCTCTCATTTACCCCTTTCTTCATATCACGTTCATTCCTCATTTTATCATTCTCAACACCTAACACGCCCCTAAGATTGCCATCTGAACACATTGTAAAATTGAATCTTACTCTTTTTCCAGACCATATCTCACTACTATACATTAACACAGGTACAACATACCCTCAATCCATTTTTTTTTTTTTTTTTTTTTTTTTTTTTTTTTTTTCCATGTAAGACCCTAGCGCAACTAAGACTTAGTCCCTTTACATTCACCAACGATTTAATTGCACCAGCCACCTTAATGCCATTCACTAATTTGCTACTACACTCTGCATCATCTGTTCCCTTTTCATTCAATTTATATCCTAAATATTTAAATTCAGACACTTGTTCTAGCTGCTCACCATCTAACATAATTTCACACCGAGGACTGTCCTCACTCACAACCATAATCTTACCCACGTTTACTTTCAAACCCCTCCGTTTACACACTCTGCCAAATCTCTCTACAATCCTCTCAAACTCTCTTGCAGATTCGCCACACAAAACCAAATCATCCGCATATAATAGGTAGGGCACCCTCCATTCTTCATCATTCTAACACCATCGCTCTGCCACTCCCACCTCTAATTCTTTCATAACCCCATCTATATACAAATTGAATAACCAAGGAGACATAAAACATCCCTGCCTCACCCTACTATTAATTTTAAACCAATCACTTTCCACTCCATTTATTCTTACACACGCTTCACTATCGTCATACATATTCTTTGGCCCTTCAGAAGCTTACACCAACACCAATATCAACTAGCACCTATTAACTCCTATTATAATATCATACGCCTGTTGCACAAAAATCCATAAAACCTAAATACAATTTATTCTTCTTCCTCATTTTCTCAATCATTTGTTTCAATGTAAAGATTTGATCCACACCTCCTTTACCACTTCCAAACGCACCTTCTTCTTCGCCAATCAGTCCCTCAGTTACTCGAAGCACTCTTTTGACCAAATTACCAGCATATATATTCCCCATAACACTCAATAAACTAATTCCCCTATAATTCCTACAGTTACCCTTATCCACCTTACCCTTATATATAGGGTACTATTACTGCTTCTCTCCAATCCCCTCGATATACCTCCATCAACGCTTCTGTACAAACTTCCAATCCATCTATCGCCATCTCGCCTCCGTTTCTTGATCTTTATTCCACCAGTAATTCCATCTATACTTCGATTTACCATTCTTCAACTTTCTCACTCTACCATTACTCCTCCTTACTTGTGACCTCATCCCCAGAATACTATTCCTTCTTGAACCATCAAACCCACACACATTCATTTCATCTCTTTCATATCAGCAATTGTTTTGGTATTTGGGTGTCAATTGCGATCCTCTACAACTCCCTTACATTCATTTCATCAGTTATAAAAGCACCATCCCTATTCATTATTCTTTGTAGATTCTCCTTATTCTCATTCTTAATCTTTCGTGCTTCCTTCCATAAGAGCTTCCTTTTTCCTTGTAAGTCCCCATTCATCCTCCTTCCAAACTGTTCATTTACCTCTTTTTTTTTTCCTCCTACGTATGCATATATTAGTATTCCTTTTTCTTCCCTGTATATTCCAAACACTTTCTTTTGAAACCTCATCATTTGCTTTTAGTACATTCAATCACGCTTCTTTTTTAACTTTTTGCCGCTTGCATCACCTCTTCAGTCCACCCACTCACTGTTACATTCTTACTTCGTACTTTAGCATATCCAAATACTACTTTTGCACTGCTGACAACCGCTTCATTCATTTCCTTCCAGATTTGTTCAGTTTCAACTTGTTCGCATTCAACATTATTTCTGCAGCGTCTTTTAAAACTTTCACTTGGTTCACTTAACTTCTCATTCTTAATTCTATCCAATTCCTTCCTTATCACCTTCCTCTCCATCTAAGTCCCCACTAACCTAATTTTACATAAAAACAACATAATGATCCGATAATCCCATTATATATGCCCTCACAGATTTAACATCCAACACGTACTTCAGCTTCACTTTCACCACACAAAATCATATTTTTTCACTTCGATTACCGCATCTCTACCCTACACCAAATCTAGTTATACCTTATGGATACTCCTTGGGTTTCAAGAAAGTTTTCCTTAACACAACATACTCTCTCCTCACAGAAATGCATCGCCTTCCTCCCATTCTCATTTTTTCCCGACTGACACCCCAACCACCCGTTTCAGCTATACCATCCTTTTTTGATCACCCTATCCAACCATTTATTGTCACCCAACACAATCAATCTGAAGCTCCTACTTCCATTCAAAAAAATCATTCAGATTATCCAGAAAATCACACTTTCTTCAAACATTACCCTGCAGACAATGGACGCATAATGTCAACAACACACATACCTTTGATCTTTACAAAATTAAAATTTAACCCTTAGAATTCTAGTATTTTCTCATAGATACATAAAATCTACCCTAGCTTCCCTAACCACAAGTCATTCATCAGAATTGTAACTCCTTCTTCTCCTCCGTCTCATTCCTTACACACCGAGCACAAACAATTTCACACCAAACACTCGTTTTCCACTTCCGTTTATATATATATATATATTTTAATTTATATATATATATATATATATATATATATATATAATATATATATAATATTATCTTATATATATATATATATATATATATATATAATATATATATTATATAATATTTATATATATATATATATATATATATATATATATAATAGGGTGGGAAAATGGGGGCATTTTTTGCACTCATTGGTATGCTAAGAAATGTGGAAACTCTGTTCTTTATTTTACAAGCTTCATGTTTTTTATTGTGATAGACCAAAACTTTGGGAGAGTGTTAAGCATATATAAGTTAAATGCATTGGAAGGCAAATAATAGGTGTCCCCCATTTGCTCCATGATTTTTAGGCACTGGGGCAAATAAAACCACAGAATTTTTAACACCTCCAAATGTTAAAAAATATTAATTTATCTACGGTACTAATATAAGAATCACAATGTTACAGTATTATTTAAGTATATGTGCATTCTGGGGTTACTAAAAATGAACGTGAAAATAAAATTATTCCTAAAAGTTAATGTTTCCTATGCTAAAGTATATAAAATTATATATATAAAAAAAGTTGTTTTCCATTTGAGATAAACTTAACACTATAACTAATATTTTAAGGAAAAAAAAAATGATATATTTATTTTAAAAAAAAAATAGCTTTTTTTATGTAAAGTAGATAAGGTTGATTAGGTGCCTATTGTACCGTATGTTTACACACAAAAAAAATGTTTTTCGGGAAGCATATTTTATTTATAAAAGATAAATACAAATGTTTAGCTTAGATTAAACTACATTCGAAAATTTTATTAATATATATTGTGATATTATCATGACAATACTATATTAAATTAAATTGTTATGTCCGAGTTAAATGATTATTTCACTATATATATTTATAATTATTTTAGTATTACACTTACCATAGCGTGGAAATTTTATATTATTACTTGAATAAAGTACCATAGTGTAGAAATTTTGTTATTATTACTCTATTTAAGTTCCTGGGAATATTAGCTTATACCAGTTAACTGTTATTACTATAAAAATTTCCTGGAATTACTCCTCACTTACCAGTTCCCACCACGTAGATATTGGATATTGGAATATTAAATATTTGTTTCAAAAAATAAAAACGTTTTATTATCCTGCAGAAAAATCCTACTACTGTCCGTACTCCCGAAGGTGACCACGGAACAGAAGAGTTTACAATGGATCTCAGTTTAGATGTAGAAGGTTCTTCATTCATTTCAACTCACATCCCTAGTCTTTGTGCTTCAGCTCCTTCTTCTACATACGCTTCAGAGAAGGATCTTAAGCTATGGGTTACACAGAAGCAAGGTATTTTACATAATTGAGTTAGTACAGATATTTTCATGTTACATTGCATATTTAAAGAATTTATTAATTAAATTTATAAATCTTTTCTTTGAGTTTCAATGGCTTGTATTTTAAGTTTCGATTTTAATTTTTTTTCGTTTAATATCATGTTAAGAAACGAATTCGATGCTTTGGTGAAACCCCCCCCCCCAAAAAAAAAAAAAAAAAAAAAATTAAATAAATACAAAAATAAGGGTATAGCTCCAGACACTTCATTTGCCTTATGTGTCTAATTCCTCTAGTTTCAGCTCCATCATAAAAATCCATTTGGCTCAAGGTTCTTCCTTTCCACATTCTTGGTGGCCTGTTGTTCTACACTGGGTGCTATGGGGTGATATATGAAAAGTTAATAACTTCCAAAATATCTTGGAAAGTTTGTTACTCTAGGCATGTAGCTTTTATAATTTTGTGCTTATATATGTAAAAAAAAGTGTTTAGAAAAATTCAACGTCAGAGAAATCTGGTATAAAAGAATAGTCATCGTTAGCTTGAGCGTCTTGGGCGATTAATTTCGTGCAATATGAAAAAGAAATAAGTAAATACTATACTGTGATTATTTTTCTTCCTTTATTCCTACCAGCTTCAGAATACACATTAACCAAAGAAGGTGTGGGGTAGTCTAGTTTTCATTTTTCAAGATGATGTTTACCTTTTAAAAAGTAGTAATTTAACTTTTCATCACAAAATTTATATGCAAGGTTCATTTGAAATAGGGACTTACAAAGTCTTTTTAAATACCATTCTTGGTCATGTACGATTATAAGTGAACGCCACCTAATAGCTTAAACAAAAGTTGTTTTTCATTTTTGCTCTGGGCCAGTGAATTCTTCAAGAAAACTCTCAATGTATTGACTGTCTGATTGAAACAAAATTTAATAATGATGTTCAACGTAAATTTAGAAAATATAACAGAAAACCTCTATCAAAACCTAAACCTACTCTCTTGTGTTGTTGACTTAGCAGATTTGAAAAGTAGAATCATTTCTGCCTTTGATGAAATTTATGCTATTCTGCTGCGCAGCATATGCTTGAATAGCGCATGGACATTGTATGTGCAACCAATTGTGCCTATGTTGAATGTTTGAGCTCAGCATATTAGAAAAAAAAATCTTTGAATTTGTGTTAAAATGAGGGTTTTGCTCTTTCTTTTCAGGGGGGGGGGGGGGGGGGGGGGGGGGGGGGGGGGGGGGGGGGGGGGGGGGGGGGGGGGGGGGGGGGGGGGGGGGGGGGGGGGGGGGGGGGGGGGGGGGGGGGGGGGGGGGGGGGGGGGGGGGGGGGGGGGGGGGGGGGGGGGGGGGGGGGGGGGGTGGGGGGGGGGGGGGGGGGGGGGGGGGGGGGGGGGGGGGGGGGCGGGGGGGGGGGGGGGGGGGGGGGGGGGGGGGGGGGGGGGCCTATTTTTTTTTTTTTTGCAGAGGCAGTATTAAGACATTTTGAAGTTATAAAGTTCTTTTATGTGCGTCTTTTACACTCAGTCTTCTCTTTTCTGCTGCTATTAATAATTTTTTTTATATTACCAGTTTTTAAATTTTGACTTAAGTTTTGTTTCATAACTTATTTTCATTATTTATATGGTTCCAACTTATTTAATAAGTCATTTGTTGAAACTCATTTAGATATTTTTAATGAGAAGATTAGTATGACGATTATTATGTTCATACTAGGGTTTTCCTAGCGTCGGAATTTTATGAACCGCACCGTACTTTTATATTTCAAAGCGCGCCGCACCGGGATACGGGTATTGTATTGTGTGACACACGCACTGCACTGCTCCTTGTGCGCTGGCCAACCATAGTTCCTACTGTAGTTTTTGAATTGCAATTTATTGCACTTCTTCTTCTTTATCTACCTTTTTTTCCCCAAGATTGGGAGTAAGGTGCGCTACAAGCATCGGAAAAGAAAAGCAGTTGGAGAACATGACAAATGTCGAAAAGAAAGCCCAGCCTTACCGCCCCCTCTGTACCATTAATTAGTAAGAACTCGTCGCAATCAGAAAATCCACCCTAGAGCTTCATGGGACCGCGACGGATCCACACTATGGTAAGTCGTCAAATGTAGGGTTCATCCCCTGGCCCAAGTGGGCCACAACCATACCCCTTACAACACCCCGCCATTCTCTCCTATCATGCACCTTTCTTCTCGCCTCTGCCAAACTCACATTTCTCTCCTGCAAACATTCCTTTACTGCTCAATCCACTTTTTCTTCGGTCTCCCAGTCCGTCGATCCTCACAGGAACGCACTATACATCGCTTAAGCCACGCGATTACGCATTCATATCCTTTCCCAAACATGCCAAACCATCACATACTTTCCATTTTATTGCTCTCGTTTACCCTTTCTTCACACCACACAACTCTCTAATATGTTCATTCCTCATTTTATCAATTCTTCTCACACCTAGCACGCCCCTAAGATTGTCCATCTGAACACATTGAACTTTGATTCTATACTTCTTATTCCAGACCATAGTCTCGCTACTATACAATTTATTGCACTTTTGTATACAATTATTTTCAGTTTTAATTAGCACCATAGTTTTTGTCAAAATATGACTGTTTGGGACTTATAATACCAGTGCTCCAACATCTGCTAAAGATTAATTCCATACTAAAAAATCCGACGGGTCAAGATCACTTAAACGAAAACGAAAAAAAAAAATAAATGAAAAATACTTTTTGTTTTTTTTAATTAAGGAAAAAACTTGAAAAACTTACCTATTAATCTAGTAACCTATTAATCTAGTAGTACCTACAATTGGCAAAATGTTGTAGCCAAAGCCAGTCAATTTAACCACTTTCCTACACCTCTTTCGTTATGGGTTTTAAACTAATAAAAAAAAGCACTGTGATTGAAAATAATTGAGTTTTTGCTGAAACTTGACTGGTAGTGTACAGGAAAGCAGTTAAGAACGAGCCAGGTGTATAGTTAATTGTACACCCGTGTTGAAGCTAATTTGAAATAGTTTTTTATTCGAAGAGTCGCTTTTCATTGTGTTTATTTTTATGATATATTTATAAGTAATTAATGACATATCTTAAAAGTGATATTTGATAAATAAATTAAAATTATTATTGTTCACTGATTATGGCCACTTTTGTAGCTTTGCAGCTGCTATTAATTTTGGAGTAGTAGGGTTAAATTAATTACAGGTGAATTTCAGATGTTGATTGGGATTGGTCTACTGTAAGAGAAGCTACTAGAAGATTACCCACAAAAGGGCTTAGTTCTTGCAATGAAAATCCGAAGGATTCATCTTGCATGTGCAACCATCAGGTTAGTTTGAATAGAGAAGGCCTAATATATATTTTAAGAGGTTTGCAATGTATATACTTTTATCATTTTAATTTAGCACTAACAAAATATTTGCCCATTATAGAAATCGTTTTAACTCCCCATTATTTTTTAAAGAAATGACTTAGCGTTTCTTGATCCTGAATATGTTATTTGTTAAAAAATGTACTATCTTGAAAAAGAATCTGAACAGCTTTGATTAGTTAGTGTCAAATGTAATTATATCGCTCTCTAGCTATGTTTACATGCTTTTAAGTGACTCTAACGGTTTTATATACACTGTACATATAATTTCAAGGTGGTGCTATGCGAACAAGTATTCAGTTTGAGAAATATCTAAGCTACTGCAGTTACCGCATTTGACTATCATTTTCGTGGTAGTAAAATGAGGGGAAAAAGTACCTCTTTCAGGAGAACTGCAGAAACCTAAAATATAGCTTATGAATACTGGCGCTTTTCATATTGAAAATACCATATCCTCGAAGTAAGAAATCATTCGAGAGTTGTTTGAGGCTTACGGAAGTAGTATTTTCATACGTACATCTCTGTTCAAGATCCATGTCATTGATTTTCACGGCCGCGTTGATTATTAACAAAGTCTAAAATCATAGAAATCTCATCGCAGAGTTAGCTTGTTTGGTGCAGTTTTACTCATTAATTTATTGGACACTAAACCAGTGAAAGTATTTTATGAAGTGACTAATTGCGGCTTTCGTTTTTTCAATCCAGTGGATAAGTTTGACAAATTATAGACGAGTGTTTTTGAGTGTGTGGTGCTAACAGTTGGGTATGGTACTAGAAGTGTATTTGTTTGGGTTTCAATTTCATGATATGGTTTTAAGTTCATTGAATATAGTAACTGGAATACTTGTTGCTGAAAGTTATTGCAACATTTTGGAAAATTTTATTGTTCTATCATTGCTTCAAGACGATTCTTTGATATTGCAATTAACGATTCTTTGTACTAAGAAAATTACATTGACCGACTTTTTACAACTGGATTGAACTACACAGAGTCCAAATTTGAACCCAGTAGACTAACTTTCCAGTGAATTAGAAAATATATTACATTCATATCCAAAAGACTTAAGTTTTTATTCTTACTGATTCTTTTATGGAATAAATTTGATTAAATTCCTGAGAATGCCTATCGAACTATGAGCCTTTGATTGTAAGAGTGACGTAAGTCATTTGTTTGCAAATCGGACTTTCCCGACCCATTGAATAGCTATTTTGGGCCAATTAAATTCAATATAAAGCGTCAACTTTTCCCTTATTTTTCCTAAAATATATTTTTTTTTACTTAAACCACTTTTTCATTCAACGGCTCATATAATGTCGAATTTTACCAGAAAATGTTAAACAGTGGTTGAATCATGGGGAGGACCCTCGGGGTACTGAAATAGCTTAATCTTTCATGACATGAGATCTTTAGTAAGATATTTAAGCATTTTGACAAAACTGTATAATATTTATATTGGAATATTACACAAATTCTTTCTCTCCTACAGATTTGTATATCATGGTACCCATGTGGTTTGAAATATTGCACTGGTAAAGATAATTCTGGGAAAACTGTCTCTTACAGATGTGGAATTAGAACTTGCAGAAAGTGTTACAAATTCAACTTCTATGTGACTCAAAAACAGAATTGCTTGACCGGCTTAGAATAATCACTATCGCTTATTGTATTTTTTTTTTAATATAAGTATAAAAAGAATACTCGCTATTAAATAATTTGAGCGAAACAATCTCAGGTGAGACGTGAACCTTAAAGTGAGAAAGATTATATTCTTTGAATGATATAAAAATTTGTGGGCTTTTAATCGTATTGGTTTCTGCCTGTCACTTCCAGTTTTAACATTATTTACATGTAAACATGGAAAAAATATTGCAAAAAAATATTGTTTTCCCATGAGCAGAGATGAGAGGCGAAAGAATCGTAGGAAGATGTAAGTAAGTTAGGTGCTTTTGATATGGTAGATTTCAGAAGTTAAGATTTTAAAAGTCAAATTTCGCATATATTCAGATCAGCAATAATAAAATCTAAGACTTAGTAAAGAGATAAAAGTGGGAATATATTTGGAATGGGTAGAAAAGTTAAGTGTTTAGTTGGCTTAGAAAATGGTAAAGTCTTATTATTATTATTAATATACTGGGGAAATTTTTTTTTTGTAGACTTGTATCTTATCCCTACTTCATTATTATTGTAGATTTTTTGCTTTTAATTGGAGCTGTCTATAATGTCAGTAATTGTCCGCCATTCTACTTGAAAACTAAAAAATGTAAAAAAAAATTTACTTTGTCTTGGGACAAATTCTTTGTTGACCAGTGTTATTTCAAATCCTTCATTCACGAACACTCCTATTGGTGATTGGGTTGTTAACTTGATCACGTGGTATAGCTTTAATCATAGTTTTAAAATTCCTCTATTATGGTTAAATATTTATTCTCTTTATATACAAAAATTTGTAGCTCACTCTCATTGTGTGTGTATGCTTGCGCGCTTGTATATGTGTGTTTATGAGCGTACGTGCGTGTGTGTGTGTAGAAAATAATTTTAGAATATATAGTAAGACCTTATTTAAATACAGTAATCTGGATACCGTCTAGTTATATATATGTATATATTATTATTTATTATTATTTATTATTATTATTATTATATATTATTATTATAATTATTATTATTATTATTAGTTATTATTATTATTACTACTTAGAGACTCTTATACAGTTCTCGTTAAATATAAGCTTGGCGATGGGAAGCAAGATTTAAAAAGAATGTTTCCTCTAATTTACATTTAAATTTTATTAAAAATATTCTATGAAAATATTTACAAAGAAAGTATGAGGAATATTTATATTTATTAGCTTCTGAACGTTTCGTCCGTAAACCTCGTACATCTTCATATTTCGATTATAGACAAATGAATGAATTATTTAACACAAAGATTTAAGATTATAAATTATTCGAATTATTATTGAGTATTTATATTACAATTTAATCTAAAGGAATTACGATTAAATTTTTTAGTAACATCTCATATTATACATAATCGAAGGGACAGTTTTTAGTTTTTCGCGATTCGCATGAGGAGTGTAAATTTTAATGACTTGAATTATCAGGTAGCAGTTTGGTCTTGTTATGCTCTGTGACTAATGTTCATATATTTTACAGGGTTTAAAGCGGTGCTGGTGTAGTGCACTAAGGATATCTATTAGTCTTGTAACAACAGGCGCATTCATGAAAAATTAATTGGTACAACGACATGGTGATTAATGAAGAGTATCTTAAGTCAGAGAAGCAGGAAGAATTTTTATTATCATTTGTGGTATGGTTTAACTGTGATTTTTGAGTTGTTTGAAGATTTAATGTGGGTGTTAGATAAATACAAGCTTAGGATTTTTCCTTTATCGAAGTCTTTATCATTGAAGTTTTAAAATAAAGTTAATGCTTTCGAAGAGAAATGTTCGTAATATCATGTGTGTGTTTATAACTTTATTAATTGTTTTTTTTATTATTGTTTTTCTTAAATTAAGTTTAAGTTAAAAAGGTTTATTTAATTTTTTAACTTCAACATCAAATGAATTTCTTTTAACCGAGCACAATTTATAAGCTTTATATATGAGGTTTTACAATTGAATTTTTGTATTAACTTCTGGGGAGTAGGGAGCTGCAATTGCGGTAATAAGACATTATCAGTGGCTTGACATGTATGATGTAGAAAAGGTTCCATCATTATTATTGATTTGGTAATAATCCAAAAGTTAATATTATTAATAGAGATGTTTCAGATGTGAATATTGAGAAAGAAAGGCTTTGTTAAGCGGTTGATACACACCGCACAATGTGCGTACGGTGTTACAATTTCAGAAAGGGGGACTTGAACGCATCTTATATAGAAGAGGGTTGAATGTGTTGTTTTCCCTCAACATTCTATTTTTAGGCTGGAACATGATAAAAGTCAGCGAATGGTAGGCGCCCAGAGTGAACCCATGGACACCATCTTTGCAGGTAGAAAACTATTGTTTGAATATGCATGGGGTTTACAGTAAAACACAATTAGTAGATAAGGTTCCTCATGTGGTTTTTTCGGATATGTCGGTGAGGAGGGGATTATTGAAATGGGTAACATG
>JABUQX010018951.1:0-5000 GCA_015478945.1 Trachelipus rathkii
CTTTAGCTATGTAATAAGTATAAAAAGAGCAAAATAAGTTCTTCTCTGCTAACATACATGTATTTTATTTAAAATCTTCTAAGTTCTTATTTAAAAATAACAATTATTCACTTACATTTATAATTATTCGTTCGATGTTAACTAAAAATATTCAAAGTTTTTTAAATAATTCCGAATTTTCTTTATTATTATTATCTATGTACATTGACAATCCACCACGAGAAAACACAACAACCGCACTCCTTACAGATACGAAGCTGACCTCTCTCTGTAAAATGTGTTGTAGGATAATCCTTTTTGTAACCCGGGGCGATTCTAGCCTAATTCCAGGTAAAAGGTAATTGTCCAGGTATAGACAGAAGAATCGAGAATTCAATGTTATTATTATCTTTATAAATATATTTCAAACTGAAACATGCTGGATCGGGTAAGATCCTTTAAGCAGGTAAGAAGAAAATGTTTTACCTTTCTTGTGAGTCGGACGAAGTAATCCTTATCTCTATATGACCTCGTATGTGATTGGTCAAGAATTATTTTATCGCTTTTTGGTTTTAGGTATGTAAAAACATTTTTTTTCATATCCTGAGCCTTACCTGTGTGATGGATGAAATTATATTTGAGTGATGCGTGTTTTAGACCAAACTCATTTTTTAAAAATCATAAGCGTTTTGGCTGCTAAGGCTGTTGCACAAGTTCTCTGATTTTAATAAAAGTATTCTATTTTCCACTAAGTGTATATCTGATCACCTTAACAGGTAATACGCTCAATACAGACATTGTCCGTGGGAAAATCAAGATCCCTGGGAAGTGAGGGTTTCTTCTTAATATAAAAGAAACCGATGGAGTTTGAATTTTTTCAAGTGTCGCTACCCAATCACGTGTTCTAAATACAAAGCGTATTTTTATGAGTCCCACGATGAATTAACTTGGTATATGTAATCGACACTGAGAGTGGCTTACAGAATACTTTAAACCAAGCTCAGTTAAACTGGACCGAAACAGTTATTAGCCTGTGCGAAGAAACCAGCGAATCAGCAACTTACTTCTAGGCATTTTATAAAACATCAAAACATAACTCAGTTTGGAAAGTTGATTATGGGAGAGAAAATAATGAAACAGGCAGTAATTTTCTGAACCTAGATCATTTTGGTTCTACATTTCAAGGCCTAAAACGCAGCTGAAATAATATTTTCGAGGTACGTCAGCAATGTTAATGCAACTGAAGAAGACTATGTGTTTCTAATACGCTAACGTAATTCATTTACATGCTATAACCAATGAATACTACGCTATTTAAGAAAAACCCTGATTGATGATACTAGCGCCCATCATCGATCGTTCCTAAGTTCTTAGACGTACAGAAGTTCATTTATCTACTTAGAACACAAAGGCAAGAAGTATTTATGCAGGTGACCCAGAATGTAAATATACTATGATATCTGAGCGGGAACTTTTTACGTATGTGTTAACTGAAGGTATTACCGAGATACGAAACTATATCCATCGATAATGATATAAATGATTGGCATATTTGCAAAGATTTAGAGAATTTTAATATAAAATAATCATAAACATTATGTGTAAAATGTATGTGGAAGTGTTATATAATATAATATTCCTGGTATTATATTTAATTGTGAACTTATATATATTATATATATATATTTCTATATATAATATATATATATTATATATATATAATATGTATATATATATATATATATATATATATTATATATTATATATATATTATATATATAAATTATTGTAAGATAATGATTATTAAATTTCTAATTATGTAGTAAAGCTTTTATTATCCTTATTTTACATTTCTTAAATAAATATTGTACATGTAATGTTAAGGAGCATAAATAAACGAACACCAGGTTAGGATATGAAAACATGTCTTTAACATACCTAAAACCAAAAGCGATAAAAATAATTCTCGACCCATCACATACGAGGTCATATAGAGATAAGGTTATCCGTCGCACTCACAAGAAAGCGTAACATTTCTTCTTACCTTGCTTAAGGATGCTTACCGTGATCAGTTTGAAATATATTATAAAATAATAATAACATTGATTTTCGATTCTTGTCTATACTGGAAATATATTTTGACCTGGAATCAGGCCTAAATCGCCCCGGGTTACAAAAAGGATTATCCTACAACACATTTACAGAGAAAGGTCAGTTTCGTATCTGTAAGGAGTGCGGGTTGTTGTGTTTTCCCGTGATGGATTGTCAATGTACTAGATAATAATAATAATAATAAAGAAAATCAGAATTATTTAAAAAAAACTTTTGAAATATTTTTAGTTTTTTTAACAAAAAGTCGGAAACAGAAATAATAATAAAATGTTAAAAAGTGTGATAATTGTTAATTTTTAAATAAGAACTTAGAAAGAATTTTTAATAAAATACATGTTAGGTTAGCAGAGAAGGAACTTATTTTGTTATTTTTTATACTTATTACATGGCTAAAGATGATGTAAAGCAGTAAGTCAATAGAACAAAACGTGGCATAGCTTGATGTAGAGGGGTGCTAGGGGCTGGCCTTACTGATTTATTGCTTTAAGGTACGTAAAATATATGTTTTTAATAAATTTCATAAAATTTTAGTAAAAAGTTATTTTAAAACTTTGAAAATAAATAAAATTTTATAAACAAAAAGTATTAACAGTTAATAATAAATTCTTTGTTCAAAGATAGTGATTGATTTTTTATAGAAGTTTTAAGAAACTTTGAAAAAATTTTAGTTATATTTGAATGAGTAATATAAATGTACCTGTGTGTTTAATTAAAAACATAAAATGTTTTAATAAAAAGATACGTTTTATGAGTTAGTGAGTGTGTGTGTGTGTGTGTGTATGTGTGTGTGTGTGTGTGTGTGTGTGTGTGTGTGTTAAAGTGTAATATTAGATTTGTTATGTTCATATACATAAGGCATGAAGTTAAATAACACTAAGTATAAATAATAAAAATAAAAAATAATATAATAAAAATAAATAAAAATAATAACAAAAATAAAAAAAATAATAATAAAATAAAAAGTATTAAAAAAAATAAAAAACATAATGTTATTAAAACATACGAGTTAAAGCAGTAAAACATATGAAGTTAAAGCATAAGCAGAAAGTTAAAAAACAGTAAACAAGAAGGTTAAAAGCAGCTAAAAGCAGAAAGTTAAAGCATAAAGCAGAAAAGTTTTAAAGCAGTAAGCAGAAACGTTTAAGGGCAGTAAAGGAAGAAAGTTAAAGAGAAAGCAGTAAAAAACAAACAGCATACTATCCGCTTGGTTTAGGTAACACCTCTATTGATTTACTGAATTACTGCTTTAAGGTATGTAATGCCTATCTAGTTACAAGCAGTAAAGCAGTGAGTTAAAGCAGTGAAAGCAGAAAGTTAAAGCAGTAAAGCATGTGAAAAAGCATACTAATCCTTAGGTGTTAGGTAACACCTCTATTGATTTACTGATTTACTGCTTTAAGGTATGTAATGTTAATAAATATATGAGTTAAAGCAGTAAAACATATGAGTTAAAGCAGTAAAACATGAGTTAAAAGGCAGTAAAGCAGTAAAACAATAAACCATACTAATCCCTTAGGTGTTAGGTAACACTCTATTGATTTACTGATTTACTGCTTTAAGGTATGTAATGTTAATGTTTTTTAATAAAATTTCGTACAATTGTAGTAAAATAAAATGTTTATATATCAGACACTCTGGTTTTTTTCTTCTTACATACAATTTTAAAAAATTTATAAATTAAAAAGTATTAAGTAAAAAGTATTAACGTAAAAATAATGTAATAAATAACACGTATTAATAATAGGCTTCTGTAATGAGTTACAGTTTTAGGTTCGGGAAATAGATTTTGTAATAAAAATGTTTAAGTATGAAATAAAAATGAATGACTCATAGTATATTTGAAAAGAAATTCTTTGAAATGTTTAAGTATGAAATAAAAATGAATGACTTATTTATTTTGGGCGGTGGATTCGAACCAGCGGGAATATTGCGCCTGCGGGCGGCAACGCGCGCGGGCGGGTAATTTGCGTTGCCTGCGGGCGCACGCGGCGGGCGGGTTCGCGGAAATATTGCGCCTGCGGGCGCACGCGGTGGGGGCGGGGGACGCGGCGGGCGGGACGCGGCGGGGACGCACCTGCGGGTGCGGGGGTGGCTGTCTTTGCGCGCAAGGTGCACACTGCAGCCCTGGTGGGTTAGGCTTATGATCTAGGAGACATTAATATTAATCTGTTTCTATGATCGCGGGGTAGAGATGAGCATCAAAGATGAATTTCATCCAAAGATGAATCATTAATATAGATGGTATCAAAGATGACGTCATCAAGATGAGTCATCAAAGATGAACGCTTCAAAGTTGAGGCATCAATGCTGTGTCAATAATGCTGAGGCATCAAAGTTGAGGCATCAAAGTTGAGGCATCAAAATATCGAGTGTGTGAGTGTAAGTGTAAGTGTATCTGTGTGTGGGTGTGAATGTAAGTGTATAGGGTTTAATGCAAGTGTCTATGGAGAGTGTAAGTGCTTATAAGCGTCATATGTGTGTCTAAGTGTCATAGTGAATGTGTGTATTATGTTATAGTGTATGTGTCTATGGGTGAGTTGGGTGTGTGTGTGTGTATAAGTAACATAGTGTATGTGTGTATAAGTGACATAGTGTATGTTGTAGGTGTGTGTGCAAGTAAATCTGTGTGTGTGTGTAAGTAATGTGTAAGTAATGTGTCGGGAGTTGTGTTGTGGTAAGTAATGTGGAAAGTAAATCTGTGTGAGTGTAAGTAAATCTGTGTGTAGTAAGTAAATTGTGTGAGTGGTAGGTAAATCTGTGTGTAGTAATCTGTGTGTGTAAGTGCTTTATAAGTGTCATAGTGTGTATTGATATATATAATATACTATGAAGTTAATGAAACTTATAACAAACCATGAAACTCATAAGATTATATAAGGAACCATGAAACTCATAAGCATATATATATA
>JABUQX010018951.1:12500-15000 GCA_015478945.1 Trachelipus rathkii
CATAACAACACAGTATGGCCACCTTCCTTCAATAGAATTGTAGTGGATACTACTCTAATTTTGAAGAACTTGTTTAACTAATAAATATATATACACCAAAGTGCATATGTTTTAAGGATCTTCAATTAAGTTTTAACGACTTCTTCCAACCGTCGGAATATAAATTGCCGCTAACGTCTACAGAAAGAGGTGACAATGATAGGGGAGGAGCAGGAATACTCATTCAAAAATTCATCCCTTAATCTCTAGTCTCTTTTCGAATTAAACTTCGTGCAGTGGTCGCACGAATCCATCTGTCCACTGATTTCACTGTCTGTTCTATGGACTTGGGTCCGAGTAGTGAGTTTACTAAGGCCGACTTAGTTGACCTTTTTAAGCAGCTCCTACTCCGGTTGTTATACTGGGAGACTTCAACCTTCGCCACCCCTTATGGGGCGACTCTGTCACCTCGTCTAAGATCCTTGTTGATCTCCTAACACCCTTTTCCCTGGGATGCCTTAACACAGGACTCCCTACATATGAACGATTAGATACACACTCTTCTTCCTGTATAGATATTTTCTTTTACTCCCATTCTCTTATGGATCGCTTCATCTGGTCCCGCCTTGGTTACTTATACGGCAGTGATCATTAGCCAATAGCCTTAAATGAATCTACACCGAGCCCAATGTTAAAACCCTATTCCCTCTCCTTTTCATCAGGCAACAGCTATCCCACTTTCTCCCTTCAATAAGCAGTTTCCGACTATTGATGATGCCTTTAACTTCTTCCAACAAGTTATCATCACAGCAGCAGAAGCTTGCATCCCGCGATCTTCCGCAGGTAGGCGTTCGGCAACCCTTTGGTGGTCCCAAGAGTGTGCACAAGCTAACCGGGAGAAGAAAAAACTCTACAGGTAACACAAACAGACCCGCGCAACCCAA
This sequence comes from Trachelipus rathkii, assembly GCA_015478945.1. NCBI lineage: Eukaryota > Metazoa > Arthropoda > Malacostraca > Isopoda > Trachelipodidae > Trachelipus > Trachelipus rathkii. The sequence goes on from JABUQX010018951.1 coordinate 13,424, forward strand.
AACATTTTTATCATATATATATACATATATATGTATATATATATATATATATATATATATATATATATATATATATATATATATATATATATATATATATATATATATATATATATATATATATATATATATATATATATATATATATATATGTATATTATTTTTTTTTTTTTTTTTTTTTTCTTTTTTTTTTAACGCACCACTGGCTCATATGACGTTAACAGGTTATAGAAAAGACCAGAACGCTGTGTAACTTTATTATGCAAATAACATAGCATCAGGAACACAGTATACAACGCTGTAATAATGTTTGGGGTGTATAGGGTCCGCCATGGCTATAATTAAGGTAAATGACAAACCATGTAACTCCAGCTTTAGCGATTGGGGTAAAGTTATGGCGGGGGCATGCTGAGTACGTGGTCCATTGAGGTGTGAATTTATTCACTACAATCATGGAAAGGACTGCTCGTCGACTAACCCTTGATGAGTGTGTACAGATTATCACACTCCGTGCCGATAGGTATGGGTACTGTGAACTCGGTCAACCGTTTGGTGCAGAGCACACAACCATTGCACGGGTCGTGGATCAGCACCACGATACGGGTGAGCTTTTGCATGGTGACCCGGATCCAGCGCATTCCACGGGCCCCACTTGAAGTGACTACCGTTTAAGCGTATGCGGGCCGTAAGAGACCGCCATACAACAGTAAGGCACCTTCAAATACAGCTGCAGGAGGTACATGTGACCCGTGTGAGTGATAATACAATACGTCAACGCTTCGCGGAACATAATTTACGGCCAAGGAGGCTGGTCATAGGACCACGACACACCAGGGAGCATCGACGGGCGCGACTAGCATTTTCCCGGGAACACCTACATTGGACCGTCGCGATTGGGCGAATGTGCTCTTTACGGATGAATCCAGAGTCAGTCTCTACACCTCCGATCGGCGATCCAGAGACTATCGAGGACCTAATGAAAGGTACGCGCAGTGTAATATGCCTTACATTGCCATTTGGAGGAGGATCTCTCTCATGGTCTGAGGGGGCATATCTTTAACGGGTCGTGCAGAGTTGCACGTCCTAGATGGCGGTTCCCTAACCGCCGCACGGTACATCGCAGACATCCTTGACCCGTATGTCGTGCCATATGCCCTCTACATCGGTGACGGATTCGCCCTAATGCATGACAACGCAAGAGCACACAAGGCCAGATGCGTCACCGAACACCTAACGACGGTCCAAATCAGGACATTGGATTGGCCAGCATACATTCTCTACCTAAACCCAATTGAACATGTGTGGGACATGTTGAAACGATGGTTGCGACAGCTGCAACCACCTCCAGAAACCCTCCAGGCGCTGCGGCAGGCGGTGCTTCGCGTATTGGATCAGATTTCCGTGGAGGACATTCGGCACCTCATTGAGAGCATGCCACGACGGTGACAAGCCGTCATCTGTGCCAAAGGTGGCCATACACGATATTGAGTAACACCATCCACACACGAACCCTTCACCGCGATAACGTCCCACGTTGGAGGAAACGCAGGCCTCATGCAGGACCCATTCGCAGGCCC
>JABUQX010018952.1:0-7500 GCA_015478945.1 Trachelipus rathkii
TAGATTAGGGAAAGAAAAAAATGAATTTATTCTTTCTTGTTTTTATTTCCTAAAAATTTATTTTCCTATAAATATTTTTCTGTTTTTATTCTATTTAATTAAAGAATGTCATTAACAACATTCAATTCATCATAGCCATAAAAATTTTGGGGCAACAGAGGGGATTAATGGATTTATGTTGTAAAGGAGAAGGAAATTATAAAACAAGTTATAGTTATTTTTAAAATGCTGAGCCGGAGTCGGAGCCGAAGCAATTGTTTAAAATGTCGGAGCTAGAGCCAGGTAATTTTAAAATGATGGAGCCGGAAAAAATTTGCCGGTTCCGCAGCCCTGGTATAAATGGATTTTCTTTAGTTAATAATCTTTTATAGAAAGATTAACACACTTTAATTATTTTTATTTCATGTATATTTATAAAAATAATTTACAATGGTTTTCTATTTAGTCCTTGACGTTGGTAATTAAGTATCATTACTTTTAAATAAAGATGAATTAACTAGTTAATTTAAATTTTAAGCAACGAACCTGGAGTAGAAAGATAAAGGATTATACCCTTTTCAAATTTAAGACGACCCAAGGAAAGTTGATAATTATAATTTAATCAGTCCCTTTAATACTTCACGCAATCATAAACAATTACAAACATTTTTTTTCACACATTGACTGCGAGGTTAAATCTTCTGTGAAATAAATAGTGTGAAAGTAAGTTTTTTTTTTTTTTTTAACCTAATGCTTTTGTAGTTAAAATCAGTTATAAATTAGTCTTACGAACTCTATGTGTGGTGGGTGTTCTCATGCCTCTTCCAATTCTTGGGATCTACATTCCAACTATGCATTGACCGACTTTTCATGTTTAAGAATGATTTTTTAAATCACTTTTATAATTACAGTAATAGCCGTACTCTGAACATTTAAACAATTTAATATTTCCATGTTTAGGCGTTGTAATCTAAAGTTTTCTTTGTATTTACTAGTGTTGTAACTTTGGCCATGAATATGGCAGGAGGCAGGATAATCCGGTCTAAATTTTATTAGCTCTGACTTCTATGCCTCTAAGTCCCTTAAATTTAAGAGCCTTAAGACACATTGAATCTTTCAAACTTTGCAAGAGAATGATAATGCTTCTCTCCATCTAGTGTCTTCAGTGGGAGTATGATTAATCAAGCTGGCAACATCTACAGCTCAAAAAGAAATAGACTTTCACAGAAATAAGCGGACACTACTGTTTTTGCACCACATTGTAATCTTTACCTCGAAAAATCCGAGGTGTAAGATTTTTAATGTGATTGATTTAGACAGAATGTGGTAAAGCATTTATTCCAGGGACTGTTTATGTCTTATCATTTCAAATCCTGTCGTTTGGACAGATGGTGTTACACTCCAAAGAGCTCCATCCCCCCCCTCACCTCTCTCCGGCAATGAGGTGGGGCCGACGCCAGATCTTCCCTGGCAAATATTTTTATTTTATATTGTTTTTTTCGCTTGTAGAGCCGTTGAAACTTTATGAGAGGACCCGATCTTTATCTTGTATAGCACCCTACACACACACAAGGTAAACAACTCCGGAGAAGAGGTAAGCAACTCAGGGGGAGAGGTAAACAACTCCGGGGGAGAGGTAAACAACTGATGTGTAAGCATGTGTTTTTAAGTTTCCTTTCTCATTACATTCATAACCACACTCAGAATATTTAAATAACTTTTTTCTCCTTTTAAACAGATCTATAGAACTATATATTAATAGATCTATAGACTTAGGTGTCCGTGGTAAAACCTTAACCAAAAAGACATTCCATTTTTATAGAATACCTATCCCTAACACAATTCGGAAATTGCATTGCTCTTCTGTACATCATTAGAGTCTGCTAGTTCCGATATATGTTGACTGATAACTGTGTGGCGATCAGATGTTCTCACCAAGACTAATTATGTTATTACATTCTCAAAACACGCTCCAATATACTAAATAGAATCAGGGGTTGTAACAATCACCAGGTTTTTTTTTTTAAATGGCCGGGCTAGCCACCCGGGTTTTATTTAAAAAAACAGGGTTTTTTTATTCGGCAATAAAATGTTATATCATGGTGTTAAAAATGTATACAATATATGTTTTGATTCATTATATAATATATACTATCTTATATTATAAATATACTATATATATGTCAGATATATAGTATATATATATAATTAGATGATAAGCCTTTTCGGATATATATTATTTATATAGTAATGTATATTATTTATATATGGTATTAGAGTATTATAATTATATTATATATATATATATTATATATATATATATATATAGTTGATATATATAATATATATATATATAGTATAATCAGTAATATATATATTACTATTACGGCACTAATATATAAAACTAAGGTATATTGCCCGGATGTTAGTATACACCATTCTTTACGAACGCTTATAAACGAGATTAAAACTTCGCTAGCGTCAACTGAATGGTTATAGTATATTAATAACACAATGAATTCCGCAAATAAAAATTCAGATTTTATGTATAACACCTATGATCTATTATATAAATTATTGACATTGATATTATAATACTATAAGCTCTAAATATGTTCAACTGTAGTTATCTTTACTACTTTCTCTATAGCTATTTCTCTCTACGGGGAACGAACCCAAAACTTTTACTCAGGACTGCGTAGCAAGTACATTTTTATACCTGCTCCATCATTTTAAAATAAAAAGAAAATATAAAGATTTTCTCCAGAGCATAATTTAAAACCATATTTGGCAACTCTGCTCGTCGCTCTTACTACCAATTTTTATTTTCATTCATTAACAAATGATCAATAAAAAAAAATTTAAAAGTATATATTAAAATACTTCAAATAAATTTTTCCTATACACTTCATATGAATTAAAGATGGTTATATAAAATAATTGATGAAACAATGGAAAATAATCAAAAGTATCAACATCGAAGTCAAGATCTGTGCAGACCTTAGCTGTTTAATGAGTTTTTTATATTCAAAATTAAAAGTACGGTGCAGTAAAAAAAAGTTCTGTGAGTCTAAAGGTTAGGTTAGGTTAGGTTAAGTTAGGTTAGGTTACTAAATGCATAGTTAGGAAGAAATAAAGCTTCCTAATTGCATTTTGTTAATTCTTTGGAATTTAAGTTTTAGAATAAAAATTACCTTAGAATATCCTTCCTCGTTAAAAATGTACAGGCCTGCTTATATATATATATATATATATATATATATATATATATATATCAAAATAATATTATTGTGTTCCACTTATTATTATTAGATATACACAAGATAATTTGTTATATCTTTGTATATATATATATATATATATATATATATATATATATATATATATATATATATATATATAGTGTTCGTCTCAAAAATAATAGTTTTGTGTTCAATAATTTTTTTAGTGTTTATAATGTAATCCCAAATATATATATATATATATATATTATATATATATATATATATATATATATATATATATAGTATATATAGTATATATATATATATATATATATATATATATATATATATATATATATATATATATATATATATATATATATATATCCATATATATATATATATATATATATATATATATATATATATCGCCTTATGGTGTTGGGGTTAGTGTGCTGAACTTGTGAATCGAAGGTCCGGAGTTCGATTCCCAGGTTCAGTTACGCCAGTGGATATATATACCCTGTAAAAGATTGTTTGACAGGGTATGGCATGCGTCGCTACTCTCTAAGCTACCTTCCTTTGGATTTCCTCCTTCGCTTTGCTTACTCTTGTCTAGTTTTCTTTCAGATCGTTCCATTTCAGCTCTTGTTGATGGAGCAACCTCTTCCTCCTTTCTTATTAATTGTGGTGTTCCTTAGGGTTCTGTTTTATCTCCAACTTTATTCCTACTTTTCATCAACGATCTTCTTAGCTGCACTTCTAACTCTGTTCACTCTTTACGCAGATGACTCAACTCCATTCTTCCACTCATTTTAATTGTGCTCCCTCGTTTGTATCTAGAGTTGCCTCTCGTCTACAGCTTTCCGATTCAATTCTTGCCGATTTGGTCGGAATTTCAGTGGGGTAACCGGAATCTTGTGAAGTTCAACCCTTTGAAACCTAACTTCTTCATATCTCCCTCTCTAAAATACCTCCCAACTTTCCTATCCCTTTTGATGGCTCTAATGTCTTACCCGTAAACAACATAAAAATTCTAGGACTAAACATAAATAGTGAATTATCTTGGAGACCTCACATCACATCGGTTGCTAAAATGGCCTCTAAAAAGCTGGGAATTCTGTTCAGATTGCGTGAATTTTTTTCTTCTGCTCAGATACTTCAGTTATATAAAGGTCTTATTCGCCCCTGCATGGAATACTGTTCCCACATTTGGGGTGGATCCGGTTCCACCCTCCTTTTGGATAGAGTTGAAGCTAAGGCTAAGAGGCTTATAAACTGTCCCATACTCTTTGACTCCCTTGACCCTCTTTCTCTGCGTCGTGACGTAGGTGCCCTATCTCTTTTCTATAGGTATTACAACGGCAGGTGCTCGCGAGAATTGACCTCTCGCATTCCTCCACCACTGCGTCGCCCTCGTAACACAAGAGGTGCCTTGTTCTCTCGTGAAAATTGTGTGAATATTGGAGACTCAAGGATCACTCGTTATGGTACCTCCTTCTTTCCAGCCACATCTGTTTTGGGGAACCCTTGACTTTTTTTATTTTCCCCGCAATGTTTAATCTTCCTCTATTAAGCCCGCGTCTGCGCCCACCTGAGGGAATTGGCGTTATGCAAGGGTCAGGGTGGGTTTACTTTTCATTTATTTTAATTTTTATTTTTCTTTATGTAATTTTTTTTTATTTATTTATTTATTTATTTATTTTTTTCCCCTCCTTTTGAAAAGGGCATTGCCCGTGAGTGGTGGTATCATGTAAAAATATATATATATATATATATATATATACATATAAAGTATATATATATATATATATATATATATATATATATATATATATATATATATATATATATATATATATATATATATATATATATATATATATATATAAATATTTTAGAGAGTTTTAAAACAGCTCAAACTCTTAAAATGTAAAGAAACAATTTAAAACCACTTAATAACTAAACAGGGAAATCAAAATATTGAAAATTAAAAGGTAGTTTACGTTTCGAGACTAAAATACAATGTCTCCTCTTCAGAACTTACATTGGAAATAAAATTAATTTTAACAACATAAATAATAAAATTAAAATATGAAATATAAATAATGAAAGTAAATTAACAAATGGCAACAAAAAATTGCTTCACAATAAATTATTTGATGATAAATATTTAGTTTTTTCAGATATGAAATTTCTTGTTATTAGATCAAAATTAAAGAATCCTTCAGAAATATTAAAATTACATTTAGTTGAAATGAAAAAAGATTCTAATAATTGATTTAAATTTTTATCCTTTGAGTTAAACAAAAAAGTTGCACCTTCCCAATTAATGTTGTGCTCATTCTGTGATAGATGTCTAAAAATGGCATTTTGGTCATTTCCTCTTCTAACCTCACCCTTATGTTGTTTCCAGTCTCGAAACGTAAACTACCGTTAAATTTTCAATATTTTGATTTCCCAGTTTAGTTAATAAGTGGATTTAAATTGTTTATATATATATATATATATATATATATATATATATATATATATATATATATATATATATATATATATATATATATATATATATATATATATATATATATATATATATATAGTTAAACCTATTTTATTTACAGAAAACGAAATAAAGAAAACGAATTGTGGGAAGATAACATTTTTATCGATTTTATTTTGGAATATAGAATACATTTGTTTTTAACTTTTATTATCTAGTTTTTTTTCATAATAATATGTTGTTATATAATATTTTTATGATATAATGATTGTTAATAATGTTTTCTTTATAAAAGTTATTGTTTATATTGTATGCAACTTTATTTAATAGACATCTTGTAAAATACATATTTTTTAGGCGGTTTTTGCTTAGGTTGGCGAGCTTTTTAAATAAAGGTAGTTTCGTTTGTAAAAAACTCATCTCCGGTCTAGTGTGACAAGAAAAAATTATATATCTTAAAAACTACTATACTTTAATCGATGGCATCGACCTTATATATATATATATATATATATATAGTATAGCAGGCATATAGTTAGCAAGAAGAGTTATATATATATATATATATATATATATATATATATATATATATATATATATATATATATATATATATATATATATATATATATATATATATATATATATATATATATTAAAGATGTTTAATAAAATTAACCAAAAATATGAAGTTGTTTGACTCTACCCTTAAAGAGATAACTATATAAAAAGTTCTAACAATTTTATTATTTGCTGGTTCATTAGCTTCGAGTAGCCAGCGTAATATATAGCTTCCTAGGTGCGAAAGAAGGCGACTCCAACAGAGAAAGGAAATAATAGCCCTGTACCTGTTTATTTAGGTTGCACAACGTAAAAGGAGTTATTACGTGGAAATTCAAAACAACAATCAACTACGTCTTGTGCAGTGGAGGAACAAGAAAAAGAGATAACTACAACTCCTTCACTTTATATATATATATATATATATATATATATATATATATAGTATATATATATATATATATATATATATATATATATATATATATATATATATATATATATATATAGCAGTAGTATATATATATATATATATATATATATATATATATATATATATTTATATATATAGAGAGAGAGTATATATATATATATATATATATATATATATATATATATATATATATATATATATATATATATATATATATATATATATATATATATATATATATATATATATATATATATATATTATAACTCTGGTGAGAAAAGAATACAAATTGTCCAGAGTTAGAGAAACTGAATTCCAGTTCAAGACTACAAACCAACACAACTTGATAGACTGCATTTGAAGGAATGCAAGTTAAAGAAAGTGGAAAAAATAGAAGAAGTAGAATACACGAAAGAATAAGCATAGAGATTAATTCTGGTGTAAGAGGATTAGACAAAGTAATGATGGGACCATGTGATAAGACAGGTTTCTTATCAAAGGAGAGTTATGGCAACAGGGCCTCAGAAATGCAGTCTCTGTTGAAATAGTGGTAGTATAAGGGTAGTGAAGCAACTGCTAGCTGGTCAGAAAGAGTTGGAGAGAGTCAGTTAAAGCGTAAAATTTGATAACTTGAAAAGCCTTAGACTCTACCTCGTTAAGGGGAGCATCCCAGATGTGTGAGGCATACTCCATGTAGGGACGAACGGCACCCCAATATATATATATATATATATATATATATATATATATATATATATATATATATATATATATATATATATATATATATATATATATAT
>JABUQX010018952.1:20000-32500 GCA_015478945.1 Trachelipus rathkii
CAGGAGCACAGAAAGCTCTTAAAAAATGATTTTAGAAGGCACCTCTAAAAAAAAAATCTTTCCATTATAATTATAGCAACAGCATCACTTTCTGAAACTGTTTCTTCACGCAGGACTTAAAAAAAAAAAAGGGGAATTTTTGTTTGAGAGCTTGTTACAGAGTCTCCCCTGCTTCACCAAGAGAAGCGGCCTTGTCGGAACGAAAAGCCCCGTATCCGGGGAAGACTCCTAGACAAAAACGCTAAGAATGGTCAACAAATGGGGAGTTAAAATCTCATGAAAATGAGCCTAGGTCACGTAAATAAAAAAAAATAGAAGTGAAATAAAAGTAAGCGAATCTCGAATGCAAGACATTCTGATTCAGGCGGTACGAAACGCAAAATCGGGAGTGGGTTTGTTTGCGGATAATGTGTCAGGGCGGCACAACAAAGAACTGATGGCGAATGGGCACTAAAGGAAATAACAACATTAGACAGCAATAATGTTAAATACAACCTATACCTTTAAATCTAGTATTACTAGCACTTGTTAATAAAGTTATAATAATTAGGAAAATTTTAACAAAACAATACCAATATTTTTTATTTTCATCGACAATATAATTTTTTTTAAAATATCATAAAATTTGAATATAAAATATTATTTAATTCTAATTCAAATTTTCGGTCTTAGACCTTCTAATCAATTCTATAATTTATTTTAATAAATTAAACCATTACAATTCAACAAAAACCAAAAAAAAAAAATGTAAAAAATAATAATAATTTATTCCTTAAAATCAAATTACATTATTTGTGTCAGTTGGTGAATGCAGTGTTTTTTTTTTTTCTCAAATAAAAATCAACAAAAAACAAAAATAAAAATACTTCAATGTTATCTTGCTTCCACTCAACGGATTTCGCATATTGAATATTGTGAAAGGTTATTTTTATTCCCTCAACTTTACTTTCTCTGGGAAACCCAAGATTATAAATTACATTAAATAATTTAAGACAACAACACTAGTTTTTAATTATTAGAATAAACAAACTACTTAACATCTACAAATGAATAATTTCAAAAAAATTTTAAAAATATGATTAATACATAACAATAACAAAACAAGAACACGCTATTTTATATATATATATCTATATATCTATATATATATGATATAATATAATATATATATATTATACATATATCTATATATATATATTATATATATATATATATATATATATATATATATATATTTATATATATATAATATAATATATAAATATATATATATATATATATATATATATATATATATATAAAACACGGATAAAATATTTTATTTATTTATTTATTTATTTATATTTTTTTATTTTAACTTATCAAATTTGTAATGTTTAATCCATCTAAAATTGTGAAAAATTAGACATTACTTCGAGCTAATTTCGAAAAAACTATACTAAGTACTATCAATATATAAAAATAGTTTTTAGAAAAACTGGAACTAAAAACTAATTACGACAAATGAATTTATTACTAATATTATTATTATTATTTAAAGTTTTTTTTTAAAGTTTTTATTATTATTTTTATTATTATCTATTATTATTATATTAACTATCATTAGTATTAATATTAAAATTTAAGCTTTTGTTTAACTTTTTCTTAAAGAAAATTCAGTAAACTAATATTTTTCTTTAATTAACATCAAAATAAATAATTAATAACAAAATTAAAAAAATAATAATTTCATTTATTTATATATAAATTATATTATCATAATTCCCAACGCTAACTATAATGAAAAAAAAATAGTCATTTTGATTTTTTATAATTATTACTAAACATTTTTTTAAATGAAAATTTTTATAGTTTTATTTTAAACAAATTTTTTTTTTTATGAAAAAGCGATTTACAAAAGATAACTTTTGAGAATGCTTTAATATTTTCTTTTTTTTGAATTAATTAAAATTTTCAAGTTAATAGTATTTAAATTAAAACATTTTTTTTTTTTTTTTTGAGGATGTGTACAGGGACCACCACTGCACGCAAAAAGAGCGGCTGCTATACCGTGTCAGTAGAACTAACAACAGGGGAAGTCCCTACACAAAACGAGAAAGATAAACGGTATCAAGAGATTTATATTTGATAAAAGATGTTCAGCTCATGGAGGAACGCAAAAATTTTGTCACTTCGAAAATGGGGGGAATCGGATAAAATATGAGCAAGGCGATTCCGGAAAGGAATGGTAAGTATGTCAGGGAAGAACTTGAGTCGGATGGCTGAGACTGCGTCGCAACCCACAAATATATGGGCGATAGTAAGAGGATCACACGAAGAACAAACGGACAGGATTGGGGGGGGGGGGTTCCTCTCTCACCATGTGAAAGCCATGCGTGAGATTGGTGTGTCCAATTCGTAAACGGGCGAGAATCACCTCCTGGCGGCGACTCCGTTTACAAGAGGACGGCCAGTGACCTAAACGAGGTTTAACATTCCGCAGCTTGGCGCCACGAGAATCCTCCGCCCAACACGTCTCCCAGCAGGAGAGGAAACCCTGCGGGGAGTTGTTCAAAACTCTGTTTGCCAGGAGGTTCCACAGTAAAATATTCAGTGGAGGTAATCGTCAGCTAGTTACCTTCATTGCGGTGGCAGCACGTTTGGGTTCTGTATCAGCTCGCTCGTTCCCCGGACACCAAAACACTCTGAACGGACTAACAAAGGCAATGCCTTTTCCATTCATTGAACAGAGCTGATGAACTTTTGGACAGCTGAAACCAAAGGATTTCTTGTTGACCGGTCGAGCAGAGCCAAGAGAGCGCCTCTAGAGTCCGAGAAGATTGTATAACGACGTCCGGGTGGTAGGTTGCTAATTCTGCCCACAGCCAAAACCAGCGCTATCAGCTCAGCTGAGAATATGGACGTATAGGTAGGCAGGGTGTGGGAAATGGCAAGATCTGGGAAGACAGCCGACGCTCCCACTCCGCCTTCCGTTTTGGAGCCATCAGTGTAGACAGGTGTTGAGTTATTGTGAATCTCTTTGTCTCAGCCATGGTGAAGGACTGATCCCAAAACTGTCTGTTTCGGATCAAGTCCTTACCCAAGGCCGAGGCACACCGGCTAAGTTGAGGGTTCTTTCATGTCTGTCCTCATAAAGAGATCCCACAATGACTGATACCTGGTCCTACACAGGATGCTGCCAGGACGGGATGGCGGAGTGGTGGCATCAAGCTGTCATCCGCCCCCCCCCCCCCACCCGCCCGCCGCCCTCCCGCCCGCAGAAATTTAGCCATTTCCCAAACCCTGCCGATATACGTCTATATTTCAGCTGAGCTGATTAGCGCTTAATTAATGGCTGTAGGCAGAATAGCACCTACCACCCGAACTTCATTTTAGACCATCTTCTCGGTACTTTCAGAGGCGCTCTCTTGGCATTGCTCGACCTATCAACAAGAAATCCTTTGGTTTCATCTGTCCAAAGTTCATCAGCTCTGTTCAATTGAATGGAAGGGGCATTGAGTTTTGTTGGGTCCCTTCCCATGTGGGTGTTCCGGGGAACGAGAGAGCTGATACAGAAGCCAAACGTGCTGCCACCGGCAGGGTAACTAGCAGACGGTTCCTTCCACTGAATATACTGTTGGGACACCTCCCTGCGACTGATTTTTACGCGTGTGTCCGTCAGGGTTTCCTCTCCTGCTGGGAGACTTGTTGGGCGGAGGATTCTCGTGGCGCCAAGCTGCGGAATGTTAAACCTCGTTTAGGTCACTGGCCGTCCTCTTGTAAACGGAGTCGCCGCCAGGAGGTGATTCTCGCCCGTTTACGAATTGGACACACCAATCTCACGCATGGCTTTCACATGGTGAGAGAGAAACCCCCATCCTGTTCGTTTTGTTCTTCGTGTGATCCTCTTACTATCGCCCATATATTTGTGGGTTGCGACGCAGTCTCAGCCATCCGACTCAAGTTCTTCCCTGACATACTTACCATTCCTTTCCGGAATCGCCTTGCTCATATTTTATCTGACTCCCCCCATTTTCGAAGTGACAAAATTTTTGCGTTCCTCCATGAGCTGAACATCTTTTATCAAATATAAACCTCTTGATACCGTTATTTTTTCTCGTTCTGTGTAGGGACTTCCCCTGTTGTTAGTTCTACTGACACGGTATAGCCGCTCTTTTTGCGTGCAGTGGTGGTCCCTGTACACATCTCAAAAAAAAAAAAATATATTTTAATTTAAATTACTATTAACTGAAAATTTTAATTATTTCAAAAAAATTATTCAATTATAGCATCCTCAAAAGTACATTTTTAAATCGCTGTTTTCATAAAAAAAAATTTTTATAATAAAACTATAAAAATTTTCATTTAAAAAAATGTTTAGTAATAATTATAAAAAATCAAAATGACTATTTTTTTTTCATTATAGTTAGCGTTGGGAATTATGATAATATAATTTATATATAAATAAATGAAATTATTATTTTTTTTAATTTGTAGTTAATTATTTATTTGATCTTAATTAAAGAAAATATATTTTACTGATTTTTTTTTTATTAAAAACTTAAAAAAAAACTTTAAATATTAATACTAATAATATAATAATAATAAAATAAAAATAAGAACAATAATAAAAAAATTAATAATAATAATAATAATAATAATAATAGATTAATAGCATAGTTATAATTCATTAGTCTTTTTTACCTTTTAGATCAGTTTTACTAAAAACTATTTTTAATCTAATGATAGTATTAGAATAGGATTTTCAAGGAATGCATGATCCTTTTTGCTTAAAGAACTCTAAAAATTTAAATATGAAAAGTAGTAGTAGTCCACAAAATAAAAATATATAAATAAATAAATAAATAATAAAATATTTTATCTGTGTTTTATATATATAATATATAAATATGACAGATATATTTATTATCAACCGATACATATAGTATATTATATTTATTTAGAAACATTTAAAGCATGTACATATCTATATGATATATATATATATAATATATATATATATATATATTTATATATATATATATATATATATATATATAATATATATATATATATAAAATAAGCTGTTCCTTGTTGTTGTTATTTTGTTTTGGTTTAAAATTTTTGAAATTATTAATTTGTTAATGTTAGTAGTTTGTTTATTATAATAAGTTATAAAACTATCCTCTTGTTATTATATTTCAAGGTTACTTGCAATTATTTTAATGTTTAGAGAGTTACTTGGGAATGCATATCTTTTAGAATAATAATGATTGATAATAAATTTTGAAGTGACCTGTTTAATTTTGTATTTGTTTTATTTTATTTTTGTTTTGTTTTGTTTTTTTATCTGAGATTCTACATTGTTCCATTCTCTACTGCTTAATATCATTCTAAATATTGTTAGGAATATTATTATTATTTTTTTTAAGCATTTTTTTTTTTTGGTTTTTTGTTAATTGGTAATTGGTTTAATTTATAAATACAATTATAGAATTTTAATAAAAGGTCTAAGACCGAAATATTTATATTGAATTACCTAATATTTTAATATTCAAAATTTTATGATAAAAAAATTTTACAAAATTTTATAATTGTCAATTAAAATTAAAAATATTAAGGTTCAATTTTAACCAATAAAATTTTCGTTTAATTTTATAATTTATTAACAAGTGCTTCTAGTAACCACTAGTTTTAAGGTATATTTGTATTTTAACTATTATTGCTGTCTAATGTTGTTATTTCCTTTAGTCCCATTGCCATCAGTTTTTGTTGTGCGCCCTGACCATTATCCGCAATAAACACTTCCCTGTTTTGCGATCCGTACCGTCTGAAGCCAGAATGTCTTGCATCTTCTTGGATTCGCTTACTTTTATTCCTACTTTTATATTTGCCTGTTTACGTATTTTTACGTATGTTTACGTATATTTAACTGCCCTTTTGTTGACCATTTTTAGCGTTGTGCCTAGGAGTCTTCCCCGGAACGGGCTCTTCGTTCCGGCAAGGTTGCTTACCCCGTTATAGCAACTTTGGCAGTATCCTAATTAAGATTGATATAGCATTATAAGTTAAATTTTAACAAATTGATATTTTTTTTTTTTAGAGATGCTTCTGATATCATTTTAAGATCTTTCTATGTGCTTCTGTACACTTACTAAAAAAAATGAGAATACTACCTAATTCATCCATATTAGTGACATCAGTGAGCAATTTGTTTTTGTTGTTCATTAATGAGACCATTTTCGTATTGTTCTCGTTATTTTTTTTAATTGAAGAAACTTTAATTTTCATTATTTTGCTAGTGAAGAAATTCTCAGAGCGGTTAAGGCATTTGCATTTTTCTGATCTAGACTAGTTGCAGACGAGTTTCTAAAGCAGCTACAACACATTTGGTGTTTGACAAGATTTTTAGAGTAAGTGTACTTTGAAGTGTGATTCTACCTCAAAGCGATAGAAAACATTTCCTGTATGACAAAACGAGCCTGAATATCGAACATTTGACAAAACACCCATCAACACATGCAGTGTTTGGTTACTCGTCTTAAAAAGTTGGTTAAAAAATATATAGTGTGTAGTCGCCTTGTTTTTGAGTTTTAATTCCGACTGGAGTTAAAGTGTCTAATAATATACTATAATATAATAATAATCAGTGAATTCATTCAGGGGAAACTTAAAATTTAAAGTTTTGTGACTTGATGATTGTCATGTAATGTGAAAGACAGTTCCCAGGCATGATTTTAGACTTGTATCAATGAAGATATAGAGGAGATGGAAAAGTAACATAATGGGAGATCGGGGTAAAGAAAATTCGATTGAAGGTATTTACCGCTATTAGCTCAAAGAAAGGATGAAGGGGCCAAGGTACCTCTTCACGATGACTTCACATGTATTTCTGATTGAACCCATCTGTACTGAAATTCCAGATCAGCTTGGAGGTTCCAAAGGAACCCAGGATCTGTTAACAACGGATTAACTTTTGGTGTCATCTCTCTTTAAATAATTTTGCTAACACCAGCTTTCCTAAAAAAACTCACCGCCGTCATTTACTCCCACCAATCTTTAAGGTTTTGAACTTATCTTGGTGGATGATATAGTGCTTAAGCTAATTATTTTGAATGAATGTCGCAGACCCAGTCTCGGTCACAAAATTCTGCTAAATTTTCGAGTATATGCCGACTCGCATTAGTCTAATAATCTAGTGCTTGGCCCTAATTGCATGACGTGTGAGATTTCCCCAAAGCAAAGCAAAGGCTCGCCATGACATTTCTCCCTCTCAGCATGTTGACCGAACGCAGTGTGAAGTTTTTATCCTGTTAATAATCCTCAGTGACTCACACTCCTTGATCGCTTAAAAGTTCCCTCTTAATAAGATACTACTGTACCAAGTCCGTCTTCTTATGGGAGTTCAAAGTGCCAGCCAATGGTCTCAGTTTATCCGCAATGTCCACCCAGCTCCACTCGAGTGAGGAGGGTTTACGTCGGAACCCCTGTAAGGGTCTTTTTTATTTATTCCCTGAGGACGTTCCTGTTGACGTTTATTGAACCCCTTTGGAGAGAAGGGGGTTTCTAGCGTCTAGACTTTCTCAAACAAGATTAGTGAAGAAACAAGCCTTTGGACGCCCCGCAGAACGCCCTTCATTGTTACATAAAGAATAAAGGGAAAAAGTAGGAGGGTGTCTGGTATCTAGAAATCACACCGAAAGAGATGACGCTGATGACTCTTTGATTCTGTACAAACCTGTTTACAAAAATTTTTAATCGCGTCGATGTTGTGCACTTGCTTTGTAACTGAAGACCGAAACAGGAAACTTTAATTCAACACTCTGCCACGAGTTTGTATGATTTATAAGCACATTACTCCTCAACAATAATAGGACGTTCGTTTTGGGGAAACGACATTCTTTTAAACAACACAGACGGAATAAGCGATTGGCGCTTAATTTTGTCTTTTCAAAGACTAATAACCTGTTGACTTTGAGAAATAGTGCTGCCACCTGACTATATTATGGCAGAAAACTTACGTAAGTTTACCCTCTTATCTTTTAGGTTGCAACTTAACATGAAAAACACCATATATATATATATTATATATATATATATTATATATATATATATATATATATATATATATATTATATATATATATATATATATAATAATATATATATTATATATATATATATATATATATATATATATATATTATATAATATAATGATATATATATATATACATATATATAATATATTATATATATATCATATATATATATATATATATAATATATATACATATATTATGCCGATAACATATATATATATATTATATCAGAGCTGGGCGCGCCTATAATTTTTTTGAGTGCGCCTATGCCGCCGGACCTAGTGCGCCTAGCGCCTTTGCGCCTATATTTTTGTCACATCAATGCGCCTGCGACTTTCGCCGCCGTGCTCGTTGCTAAATTTATTTGCAAAGTAAACTTTAGTGCGATAATAAAAGCATGCTTTTATAAGGAAGAAAAACACATTTATTAATTTTTGTAATTAAAACACCGTAAACTAATATCTACACGTCCTCTTCCTCCTCCATGTCCTTGTGGTCCATGTTTTCCCCCAGGAGGTTCAGCACGAGCGCTGCAGAAGTTGCAAATTTTCAGAGCCATAGTTGCCAATTTATTTGTAGTTAAGAACTACTGAACTAGTTATATATATATATATATATATATATATATATATATATATATATATATATATATATAATATATATATATATATATATATATATATATATATATATATATAAGTTTTACACTGGTTTTTAGAATGATACAAGTTTGCCATGCTTCTAAGTTCTAACTTTTAAGGGTAAAAAAAATGCTTTGTTCCTGTTCATAGGCGCGGAGAATTGGCTGTGCGCCTATGCTTAGTCCGCCTTTTTAAAAATTGTTGCGCCTACGAATTGATAGTGCGCCATAGGCGCAACGCCCAGCTCTGAATATATATATATATATATATATATAATATCTGCATATATATATATCTATATATATATAGTATATATATATATATATATATATATATATATATATATATATATATATATATTATATCAGGGGCGACTCGTGTATAGGAGCGATGGAAAGCGTAAATTCTGAATTATAACAATTAAAACACCATGTTTTCAATTTATGATAAATAATTGAATGCAAATTTTAAAAATTGTCTTGTAATAAGACAGAAACGTACGATGATTTAGTCTAATAATAAGAAATTTAATAAACATACTTGTATCAGTTGTATGTAGTTTTTTTTTTTTTTTTTTTTTAATTTCTATTTATAAAAGAAGTCGGGAGAGCGAGCGAAATCATTTTCGCTCCAGTCTTGCACCTATAGTAATGTAAAAATCATACGTCTGGCAGCAATACAGAAAGAGGTTGTAAAATATACTAGTTTGGGGCGATTAGCGTAATCGCCTTGTAAGTTGTCGTACAGTATTATTATTATTATTTTAATATTTTTTTTATTATTATTTTTATTTTTATTTATTATTTTTTTTTTTATATATATATATATATATATATACTATATATTATATATATAATAGTATATATATATTATATATTATATATATATTATTATATATATATATATATATTATATATATATATATATATATTCCAGAAGTTGGAGATTTCAAATATATAACTAATTCAACCTTTTTTTCACAATCTCCTCAGAGATGCTCTGTATTAGATGAAATTATTGGGAAACAATTTCCAAAAACTGTTAAAACAAGATGGAATTTTAACATCCGAACTGTAAACATGGTTTTTGAACATAGAGAGCCATTGTTAGAGTGCTTTGAAAATATTCGAAATGAAAGCAAACAACGAGGAACACAGAGATCAAGCAGGAGATTTGCAAAGACTATTGACTGATCCTACTTTTGTATTTTGGCTCACTCTTTTTCGCCATATAATGCCACACGTAGATTGTTTCTTTAATAATAAAATTCAATCAAGAAATGCAGACATAATTCTTATAAAACAAGCTGTGAGTGAACTACAATTAGAATTAGGAAAGATTAAAAACAGTATGACCATCATAATGAAAGTAATTGAGGGAACGTATGATGTTTGTGAGGTGAAGAGATCGTTAAATGCTTCCAATTACTACGAATTTAAAAAAGCTGCTGCGCATGAAGTGTGTGACATAATAATATCTTGGTCTAAGGAGAGGTTTTCGTTTAGTGATTATCTAGTATCAGCTCAACTTTTCGAGCGTGAACACTTTAAATTTTATAGAACCTCATTTCCCACAGTTGCATTTAAAAAGACTGTAACTGTTTATCCATTTTTTAACATCTTGAGACACAAATCTGAACTTAAAGTTATATATTCTATGAAGATTTTTAACTCGGAAAAGGAGCTCTTGATTCTTTTAAGTACATTATGGAAAATGGAATGGATCAGATTTTTGAAGAAATATTAAAATTGCTTAAAATTTTAATATCTAATCCAATGGCATCTGTTGAAGCTGAAAGATGCTTTTGTAGATTAAAAAGAATTAAAATCGTTATTCGGAATACAATGGGGCAAGATAGACTGAATGCCCTCGTTGCCCTTGCAACTGAAAGAGATATTGTCCACAATTCGTCTTTGGACAATCTGGTGATTGAGTTATTTGCAAGTCAAAAAACGAGAAGAATGGACTTCAGCTACAAATTATAAAAATTTACAATTTAATTATAAATAATTCGTTATTTTTATATTTTATTTTAAATCATTCGCAACAGGTGACTTTTTTTTTTACCATACGAAGTAGATATAATGCCACAGGGTGGCGAACCTGTCCGTATATTATGCCGATTAATATATAAATATAGATATAAATATTATATAGATTATTTATATATATATCTATATATATATATATATATATATATATATATATATATATATATATATATATATATATATATATATATATATATATATATATATATATTTATATATATATATATATATATATATATATATATATATATATATATATATATATATATATATATTATCTATATTATATTATATATATATATATATATAATAATATATATATATATATATACTATATATATATAGACTGTGAAACTATAAGGGGCCATTTCCTTGTTGAAACGCATCTGGTAAAAACAATGAGAGATTTTAGAAGAAAAGGTTGCGAATGGTAGTAGAGACAAGGCTGGGGAAGAGCAGCAAGGATATAGAAAGAACAGAAGCACGACGGATCTCTTGTTCGCTCTGAAAATTACGTTGGAAAAGGTATGGGAATATAACAAACGAGCATATATAGCTTTCATAGATCTGAAGAAAGCTTTGATTCAGTGCCTAGAGAGAGAGAGAGGAGAGTGTTGGACACGAGAAATAATGCCAGTGGGTAGAAAGGTTTGAAGAGGAGCTCTGGAGAGGTTTGTACAGGAATAGTTAATGTAATGTAAAGAAACAGAAATTTGAGACAAAGGATGTTCGAGGTGAGAACAGGGATTTAAACAGTCAAGCATGTTGTCACCAATTTTGTTTGTATCATATCTGATGTAGTGATAAAGAGGGTGAGAGAGGATATTGGAGATTTGGACGGTGATATTTTGGCTTATGCGGATGACTTGGCGTGCTGGAGCGAAGATGGAGACAGGTTGAGAGAGGTAGTGATATGTTTTGCCAACAGGCTGAGAGAGACCGGCTTGACTATAAACACAGAAAAGACGGAGATCATGGTAGTCAGTAGAGAAGAAGGAGGGAGAGAGTTGAGAATAGAGGTGGAGGGGACTGAGATAAAGATGGTGGAGAAATGTAAATATTTGGGTGGAGTATTTGGAAGAGAGGGAGGAAATGTACAAGAAATCACAAGCAGGATAGCTTCACTATGGGGGGCAGTAAAAGCAGTGTATCCCATACTGAAAGATAGACAAATGAGTGTGGAAATGAGGGTGATATTTGAGGGTGTGTTAACACCGATTTTACTATATGGAGCAGAGACATGGAGTACGACCACAAGAGAGGATAGTAGAATACAGTCGGCGGAGATGTACGTTTTGAGAGCGATAATGGGAAAGACTAGAAGAGACAGACAGAGAAACGAAAGAATAAGAGAAGAGGTTGGAGTGAAGGCTATATTGAATAAAATGGATGCAGCCAGATTGAGGTGGTGGGACATCTCGGAGACAGAAGGAAAGAGGGACAAGAGTAAGACCTAGGAAGAGATGGGAGTGGAGACCGGAGGAAACGAGACCAAGAGGAAGACCTAGGAAGAGATGGGAAAGCTCGGTGGAAGACTCATTGAGAAGACATGGATTGCCGTCGATGCAGGAGCTGAGGGAAGATGGAGTTTTGGAAGATAGAGGAAGATTCAGAAGAGTACTGGCCCCGCTGACAGGGTCTTGACCTTTCCTGGGAGTGGATGTAAGTTGTAAGCTATAAAATATATCATCATTATATAATATATATAATATAATATATATATTATTAT
>JABUQX010018953.1:0-2500 GCA_015478945.1 Trachelipus rathkii
AAAAAGAGAGTGGGCTGCTCTTCATTTGCCGGGGCCGGGGCCGGGCCGGGGCCGGGGCGGGTTAGCTAAAATTAGAAATGTAAGTCAAAAAACTGAAAGTCTTAAAACTTAGGATGAAAATTAAATATAATGTTCAATAAATTAATAATTATTAATAAAAAGGATAAACATTTAATTAATTTCAATTAAATAAATATTTTCGAAAAGAATTTTTAGAAAATAATTGATTTTCTAGAGGAATAAGATTTTTTTAATATATTTCTAATATATATATATATATAATAAAGATATATTATATATATTATTAATTATTTACTATATATAGGTATGTATATATATAGATAATATATAATATAGTATATTATATATATATATATATATATTATTAAGGTGCACCACCACTCACGGGCAGAGCCCTATTCAAAGGAGGGGGTGTTACGCGTCTCAGAAGCTCACCAACTAATGCAAATTACGCATGATGAGGCACAGACGCAGCTTTGAAGTGAGGGGATTGAAATTCAGCAAGGATATACACAGAAGAAATGGAAGAGAATTCATCAGAACAGAGGTGCAGAAGGAAAGGAAGCACGCCGGGCGTACTAGCACTGGGTGTACAATATTCACACAAAACTCATGCGCTAGACACGCATGACCCTTGTGCTAAACGCGGTGCGAAGTTGAAGTGGTGGTGACGGCGATGTTACAAGTTCCCTCGAGCAATCTGCCGCACCTATAGAATAAGAGATAAGCACCAACATCTGCGCTGCAAAGATAGAGGGGTCAAGTGAAGTGGAAAGTACGGAATCGTTTATATTAGTCTTTTGGTCTATTGACTCCGCCACTGTCCAAAGCCGGTGATACAGAGCCCCCCATTGGGATTTGAGAGCAGTACTCCATACAAGGGCGGGATGAGGCCCTTGTATAGCTGGAGTACTGAGAAGAAGAAAAAAGTCTTCGCACAGTCTAAACAGAATTCCAGTTTCTTGAGGCCGGCCCTTAGCATAGCCGTTTTGCGATGTGAGGTTCCAAGACATTTTTTTAGTTAATGTTAAGGCCAAGGATGTTTAGATTGTCACAGGAGAGACGGAGAACCGTCGAAAGAGATAGGAAAAAATTGGAAGGTGTTTTAGAGAGGGAGATTTGTAGAAGTTGACTTTTTATAAAGAATTAAATTCTCAAGGTTGAGACGACCCCACCCGAAATTCTATCCAGATCTGCGAGAATATGAGACGAATATATAATATATATAATATATATATATATATATATATAATTATATATATATATATATATATCTATATATATATATACTATATATTATAATATATATATATATATTATATATATAATATATATATATATTATATATATATTATATTTAAATCAATTTAATATAATAATTTTGAAGAGATTTCGGAAAATTTTTGATTTTCTTGAAGATATTTACTTTAAATGAATAAATACATTAATATTTTTAACAATTATATTTAAGTGATGCAGGTAGCATCCGCATCGAATTATAAAAAGATCCGCATACCGCACTATCCGCGCTTTCCCTGCGTATTTGCGCGATATTTATTGTTCGAGATTTGATAAAGATTTTTTTAAATGAAAATGAAATGAAAATGAAATGAGTTGTAAGGCAATCTCAAAAACGCTTGATATCCATAACTTAATGTTATCAAAGACATTCCCACTCGCTGGAATAGTACATGTCATATAAGTGGAAAGAATTTTATTGCTTAGAGAAACCTCTCGCTTGTACGCCAGTTTGATATTACAAATTAACTATTCTTACTAATTGATGGAAAAGGACATGAAACCTACATTAACAATTGAATACCATGTTTGATCGAATTACCAAAAAAAAAATCAGCAGCCTCTACAGTTCTGTCTCCGATGCAATATCATTAAGTCTCACGACCTAAGGAAGCATTTTTTGATACACCTTCAAATGAAATGATGACTGGTTTAATAAAGATGATAAGATGTATATAAAGACTAGAGCTGAAAACGCTTGGTTCTGTGGAAATTAATGACCTTCATTCCATTCGCATACTTACATTAAGATCCGTTATAAAGGCAGATTTTTTGTACACATGTTTGAAAGTTAAATGTCACGTTCAAAACTTTTTTCAATCCCGAACAGTCTATTAATTCGCTCATCCGATTAAAAAGGAAACAATGAAAATACAGAGTTCACTGGAAGATTTCTCTACAGTCCAGTATGAGTGAGAACACAAGCAATTGCCAAAAGATGTAGTTGCAAAATAATTGAAAACTATCATCACTAAAAAAAACGACTAGATGCAAATGATAATGCCTATCAGTTGGTGGAAAAAAGTTAAGCCAAAATATTTACACACGCTTGAGTAAACCTGTAAGGAAATACTTGGCCTGTCCTGCAATTAGTGTTCCAAGTGAGAGAGTATTTTAGCAATGCTGGGCTCTAATATATGATGAAAAAGAGAAACAGACCTCTCAGCAAAAAGAGCAGAAA
>JABUQX010018953.1:5000-7500 GCA_015478945.1 Trachelipus rathkii
GAACGTCATGCACGAGAAAGTGCATTCAATAGCGAAAGCGTTGCCGAAAAAATAAATAGCATTTTTAAAGGTGACATGTCACTTGCGGTCAGGTCAGGTCAGGTCAGCCATTCAGCTTAATACAATATATATAATAAAATAGAGATTATATAAAAATATATGTTGAAAACATTGCTATATATATATTAGATACTATATATATATTATATATATATATATATAATATATAATATAATATAATACGAAATTTTCTTTTTTTAGAAATTTCTCACTTAAATCAAATCAGCCAATTAAAACCAACAATCTACTTCTCTAAAGCATATATTTTAATGTTACTGACAAACCATAATGTTTTCTAGATATGGATAAACAGTTGTACATGCTTCGATATCAAATGTCATGGATATCGCTTATATTCGTGAATTGTTTTTAAGTAAATATTCCAGTAATCTTTTTTAAGTTTATTCCTTTCCTTTTGTGTATATGTATAAGATTTTTTTTAGCTCCAACTCAGGTCTTTACTAAAGCATTTATAATTGGAGACAATTGATAATAACAACAACCGCTTTCGCAAACCTCCAAAATCTGGTCCGATTTTAAGGTTCTTACCGTTTACTAAGCAAAAGGGCGTTCTGATCTGGTTCTTCTCTCATATTTAAGCAGGAACTAGTTTTACTTCCATTATCTTTCATTCAAAATTCGATCATTTTCCTTTTTTATTTGCCAAACTCATTAAATACGTTAATCAAATTTAGATACATTATGGTTTACTTCGATCTCTGTGTAAATTCGGTGAACATGCTTCTCTCACATAAATTTTCCGCACGTATTCTCCTCACTTCACGGCTTGTTTTTTGAATAACATACAAATTTAATTTTTAATAAAATCTCAGTAAAAAAAGTTTGCCTATGGAAGTAAAAATAGTTTTAGAAAACGTTATTGCATAAACATTAAAAACTTTAACGTAATTTCCCAAACAGGAAAAAATGTAATAATATATATATATATATATATATATATATATATATATATACTATATATATATATATATATATATATATATTATATATATATATATATTATATATTATATATATATATATATATATGTATATATATATATATATATATATATATATATATATACGGCTATAGTTGAGATTAACGGATTCTAAAAAAATCGCATTTTTTTAACATAAATCGGTTTTAATATTGGTAGTAAAGCAATTTCTGCAATCATGGTTAATTAAAACATTTCCTCTATTATATATATATATATATATATAATATATATTATATATATATATATATATAATTATATATAGTAATATATATATATATATATAATATATATATATATATACATAATAATATATTATATATATATATATATATATATAATATATATATATAATATATATATATATATAATATATATATATATATATAAATATAAATATATATATATATATAGCCTATATATACTATATATTTATATATATATATAATATATATATAGGTATATTTATATATCATATATATAGTATATATATAATATTATTCAGCGCATATATATATAAGATTCAATATATATATATATAATAATATATTTATATATATTATATATATTATATATATATCTATATATAGATATTTTTTTAATATATAATATATTATAATATATATATTATAAATATCATATATATATTATCATATATATTAATATTAATATTATATCTTATATATATTAATATATATATATATATATATATATATATATAGAGAAGAAGAGAGAGAGAGAGAGATGAGAGAGGAGAGAGAGAAAGAGAGGAGAGAATGATGAGAGAGAGAGAGAGAGAGAGAGAGAGAGATGAGAGAGAGAGAGATGTTAATCTATATATAAGGAACCGACCCCGGCCCCGGCTCCGGCCAACCCCGGCCATCTTTAGGGAAGCCGCCACTGCGGCCAGAAAATCAGGAAAACCGGGGTTTTCTACCGGGGTTAACTGTTAATTTACACTAAATAATAGAGGGTAAATCAAACAAATAAAAAATACTATATTTTAATTCCATTACTCCTTTGTTATACTTGATGAAAAAAATTATAAACATACAATAAGATATAATTCAATTTTTTGGTGTATTATACTATTACTTTTCAAATAAAATTGAGGCAATATTATTAATTTTTTTTCCGAGTTTCTTAACATAAAATTATTCGAAATTTGATAATAGTCAACCGAATTCGGAAAAGGAAATAAATATATTGTTAAAATATTTAATTTATTTATTTATTTAAAGTAATATCTTCAAGAAAAATCAAACATTTTCCGAAATCCTCTTTTTAAAATATATTTATTAATTGAATTAATATATATATATATATATATATATATATATATATATATATATATAATAGTATAATATATATATTATATATATATATATATATATATATATATATATTATATATAGTATATATATAGATTTAATACAACTT
>JABUQX010018953.1:12500-20000 GCA_015478945.1 Trachelipus rathkii
GAGGAAAGGCATATCTCTCGCTCTCGCTCTTTGCTTGTAAACACTGCTTAACCGCTTCTATATATTCTCTAATGTGTTTGATTTAACTTTCGATCTTGCCCGAAGTCAAATTGGTTTGGTGCGAATGTCATCCCAGGCGGTGAGAGACTTTAACAACTTGAATAATCTTTGAAAAGATCCGAAGATAATTGCTGAGAAAAAAAAAAAGATCTAAAGATAATCGGATCTTTTGGGCCGGGACTATAAAAAGTTTTGCTTGTTTATCAATAAATTATTAGCGGAATGTTTTATTGATATAGATCGTATATATATATAGTACTACCATATAATATATATATAATTAACTATATATATATAATATTATATATATATATATAATATAATAATATACTATATTATTACTACATTACCATTATATATTAATAGCTTAATTTATATATAATATATAGTTGAGTCAAGTGAACAGGACCACGATGGTCACAAAGATTGGCTATCACTGAGCCTTGAAAATAATTTCATGGGTGGTCCATAAGTATGGGGCATTATGTTATAGATCCCGGCATATATTATACTAATATATAAATTATATTATATTATATATAATATTATAATATATTTATATATATATATATATATATATATATCTATATATCTATATATTATAATATATATGGTGAAGGTTACATTAAAGTGAAGAAAAACTATAGACTTTTGAGGAAAGTTTATTTATAAGAAAAGTTTACTATATATATGGTAGAACATGAAAAGCAAGTGTATTAAAACAACAAAAAAAAAAAAAAAAATATTAATTTTTTATATTATTAGCTTTGTGAAGACGATGCTTTGTCGTGGTACTTTTAGATCGTGCAACATTTTTTATTGGTTTGCTGACTTTATATTTTATTTTTTTTAAACTAATGGGAACCACAAGGGTACCGCACTCGATGACAGGAGTCGGGTCTCTCGGCTTCCGGGGAACGAGGGGTAGGACTATTTCCCCCTTCGGGGAGGGTCTCCGGAACCCCCGCTCTTTGGTATTTGGGTGTCGCTGGGGGTTCCTCCGCCCCTCCCCTAAGGGGGGTTTGGAAAACGTCCCCCCTCTGTTTACCGTGCGGCTTTTCGAGCGCCCTATTGGCCGTTGTAAGAATAACTTTATATATATCAGTATTTTCACTGCCAAGTAGGTGGGCCGGCCGACGGGAACAGAGGGGGAACTTTTCCATACCCCTATGGGGAGGGGGCGGAGGACCCCTCGCGACACCCACAATACCAAAGAGCCCCGGGGGGGGGTTCCCGGAAAAAGGGGACCCCCCCCCCTCCCCCCCCGAGGGGGAAAAGTCCTACCCTGTCGTTCCCGGAAGGCCGAGAGACCCGACTCCTGCCATCGGGCGGTATACTGGGGTTCCCATTATTTAAAAAAAAAATATTTATAGTATATATATATATATATATATATATATATATATAATATATATATATATATATTATATAATATATATATATATATATATACTAAATATATATATATTATATAACTCGCAAACATTAAAAAAGTTTCCCGATCTACAAAAGTACCGCACGCACAAAGCTGCGTCTCGGAAACGTAATTATATAAAAAAAAAAAAAAATAAAAAAAAAAAATAACATTGCTTTTCATGTTCTCTTATATATAGGAAACTTTTCTTCTAAATAAACTTTTCTCTAAAGTCTATAGTTTTTCCTTCCCTTATGGTAACCTTCACCATATATATATATATATATATATATATATATAATATATTATATATATATATTTATAATATAATAAATATATATATATATATATATATATATATTAATATATATATATATATATATATATATATATATATATATATAGCGTATGTAGCCAGAATTTTTTTCTGGGGGTTAGATTAGATTATTATTATATATATATATAGTATATATATATATATATATATATATTTTTAAATACTATATTATATAAATATATATATATATATAATATTATATATATATATAATATAATATATATCATTATACTAATATATATATATATAATTATATTACTTAAATAAAAGAGAATAAAATAATCAAACATTAATAGCAATTTTAAAATACCAAAAAGGTTATTTTATTTACATAAAAAACTCTTCATTTTGATCTCTTAACAACAAAATTATTGATAACTTCCTCCGTTTATATTATGTATCTATGAGGAATACTCATTAAAGGCTTAAAGGCAGTTCTGTTAGGTTTTCTCTTTTCCTTTATAATTGTAAAAAAGTACGTCTTGAATCATTTCAGAATAGAGAAATATTTTTTGGAGTGCATCTTTTGGGTGAAGGCTAAAATCTTTAGAAAACTAAATGTGACTGTACTGATCACATTTACTTACCAAATTCGTAAATTTTTTTACTAGATATCGATGTAATGAGTGACTTTACAAAGGTTAGTAAGTACGAACCTATGACCCACGAACGTGCTCTCTAACTGGTTTGAACAATCATCATGAAAAGAAATTGTAATCGCCCTATATCTTTTCATTTTACATTGATTCTCGCATGAGGCATTTTCCTTTCTTCATTAACAGAAAGCAGTAGTAGTTCTGCCGAAACTTCCAAAATGTTTGAAAATGTTTCATCGATATTTGATTGAAAATCTTTCAAAACAAACATCACACTGTCAATATGATTAAGAAAAGTTGCTGTCAATAATTGTGGAGACTGAAATGTTGTACATAATATATGTCTGTAGGAAAATAAAGTTAAGGTCATAAATTAACTTATAACAAATTTGCTCTTGATTTGGACTTTAGATTCTTTTTCGAGAGCTAGATTCCTTTTGAGAAGTATTGAGATATTTGCTTCGCTGTGCAAGTTTCTGCTAGAGCTTCAATAAAAACTGCTGGTAAGATATTTCTGTTTCTCAGATGAGGTTTTGTGTGTAACGTAATCCTATTTGTAATTTTTCATAAGCTCATATTCTCTTGTCTCCATTTTCGTCTCTGTGGTTAGATATAATTCTGTGTAGAGTGATATATATATTTGGTATATCATGTATTTAAGTATAACTTAAGGTTAGCTATCTATAGTATACTGGTTTATATTCTATAGTATAGCTTGTATAATATATCGTTTACGCTTTTATGTTTTATTTTTCTATGTGATTTAGTGTGATTATACATATATGGTTATGGTAGTGAGTGTGCGTTGAGGTGGATCTAGAGGTGTGTTGGTACTCGTTGATTTGGAGATGTTATGCTGTTATTTATTGTATTTGTATTTTATATCTGTTGACACTTGTTTTCCTGCTTTGTGACTCTGTGTTTTTGTAGTTTAGGTTTACGGTCGATCAGTCTGCTTTGTCATTTCCGTTGGTTACTTTCGTCTCATCCTCCGTCGTGCGTACGTGCTTCAGCGCGTGCGTCGTGCCATCCCGGTTACTCTATACCTCGCCAACACCCTATGCTGGTTTGCCGGTCGTCTTCCATCATCCGCTCGGCCATTCTTCTAGCTTATCTCCTTCTCATTGACTATCCATGGGTCAGACCTTCTGCTTCTTAGTTCTCCCGTTCGTGGCGCGCTCTGGCCTATCCCGGTCGCCTACCAGACTTCTCTCTAACCACTGTTCTGTTCCTCCTCATGGGTGCTCTTCTACTAGAGGTGCGCGGCGTGGACTGGTATCGTTTAAGAGTTTCTTGCCCCTTCTTCGTGCGTCTTCCACTCTTAGTCTTCCATTCCTGGCTCAATTTACAGAGTCGGTCTCGGGCCTCGAGCACCTTCTGAGTTTTTCTCTTGGGTAAATTTCTCGTCTGAATGTTTGCTGGCGTCCCCTTGGTCTTTTAAGCTGGCCGTAAACTTGCTCTCAACTCTCTTCTCGATCGCTCTAATTCTTTCCAGACTTCTTGGTCCCTTGTGAGCCTCTTGTGAGTTCGAACCGTCGACCTTTATCTTTTTACGAGCCCGATACACCACGTCTCTTTTTACTTTGGGTGGGGTGTGGACAGCCTTCATAGTTTTTTCAAACTGACGTTAGTTTGTTCTAACGGTTTCTGTGATAGTAGTCGCCCCCTTTCCATAATCCTCGTTCAGACCACTTTTGCATATTTCATTTCGTGGTTTCTCCTACTGTCTGAGGTGTTCTGATCTCCTCCTTTATATTGAGGCTCCTTCCCTCCCTTACTCAAGTCCATCCCTGATTATCTAAAAATCTTTACTCTTCTCAATACTCACCCGTACTCTTACAAATCTCCACTCCCCCTTCCCCTCCTCTCCTGCTTCCTCCTCAAAACACTAGCACTTTACTCTTACGGGTGGTTTTTATTTTAAGCCCTTGTTGTGCCACACATACTCTCTGGTCGGAAACTGCCTCACTCAAGTAGTAGCTTTGCGATTGCCCTTCCGCGCTCTTTGCGCTCATCTAGGGCTGTAGTCGTTTCTTTAGAGCATTATATTTAGTGAGTTGTTCTACTTTTGCTTTTCTATCATTGCCCATCTTTGCATTCGCTGGGTGGGGGCGTGCAATTTGAGCGCGCCTCGGTGGCGTTGTTGTCCTCGCTCGTCGTACCTATTTTTGCCTCTACGAACTTACTGTTCTTATTATATGAGCCAATTCATATTACGCTATGGTCGTACATTGACTACAGCCGCTCTTCTATTTCGTCGTCACACGGTGGGGCGGGTTTTTGTTCTGTTGGTGGTGGCCCGCTATAGCATTCGTCACTTTCCCCTCCTATACTCTCACACACATTCACTTATTCCTATAAAAAGCCTAATTATACCTTTTAAACCTAGATTTACCCCCACTCCATTTTCCTCCAAGACCCTCCACAACTCCCCCCTCTTCACTCTATATATTGCTTTCTTCTAAATCCTAAAACACCATACCCTTTCCATTTCTCTCTATACTTTATTCGCAGCAACATCTTTAGCGTGCCACACTTGTCCACACACGCTCTCTTCCCTCCTAAATCCTCCTTGTTCTTCCTCCATTCTCCCCTCCGTTAAACCTCTCCACTCCTCTCAATCAGTATGCTCCCATACACTTTCCTACTACACTTAACAAACTAACTCTATAATTCCCACATTCCATCCTATCCCCCTTCCCCTTAATCATGGGGGACCAACACAACCTCCTCCGGCCAATCCTGTGGTAACCTCTCCAACTCTCCAACATATATTACATAACTATTACAGCCTTCCTTCGCACCCTTTACTCCTTCTGCAGACACTTTCATTCTCGAAGCAGCCAATCCAGACCGTGCGACTTTCCCTTTTTTTTTTCTTTATTCAGGCCTAATAATGTTCCTCCATTCTGTATTTCTCCTCCCCCTCGCCTCCCATTTCAATTCCCAACCTCCCTCTTGGCAAATCTCCTCCTCCCCCACCCACTTCATTCAATAAACCACTAAAATACTCCCCCACCTCTTCCTCACCCTTTCCTCTCCTCCTATCCACTCCCATCTCCTCCCTTAATCCTCCCCTAACCCCTCCTTCTTCTTCCTTTTTTTATATTCTTCCAAAATCTTGGCTCCCGATCAAACTCCTCCGTCACTTTTCTACACCATTCGTCTTTTGCTCTTCTCTTCGTCTCTCCACTCGCCCTCTTTGGCTTCCACTCTGACCTTCTATATTCCTCCTAGCTTTCCTCTCTCCTACTTTCCAACCATTTCACATAAGCTCCTTTTTCCTTTTCACCACCTCCTTCAGGCTCCTCATTCCACATGTCACTTCCTTTGTCTTCTACTTGCACCACCTCCTTTTTACATCCACATACCCTTCTCAATGCCTCTTCCATACTGCCTCTTAAATCTCATCCCAACATCCCCTCACCTCCCATTTCCTGTCCTCTCACCGTCTCTCATCCTATCCTCCATACCTCTCCTAAGCTCCCTCTTACACACACTGTCTCCTCCAATTTTTTCACCTTTATCACTTCTACCTCTCGCTTCTTTTCTCCTCTTTCCTACCCATGCACCTCTCCTCCCACTTAATCCAGCAACCAACTAAATAGTAGATCGATATCCCCCTCCCGCCCTCTAAATCTTAACATTAGCAATCTGCCTCTAAGTCCTCTCATTTACACACACATAATCCAGTAACGCCCTCCTCGCCTTCCCTCCCGTTATCTCACTCTTCCATGTAAACTTATGTTCTCACTTTTTTTAAACCAAGTATTCCCTACTTCACTCCTTCTTCAACACACAACTCACTCCTTCTTCAACACACAATTCACTCTCCCCTACCTCAAATGGTCCTATTATTCTTCCCACCCTTTCCCTTCCCACTTCCTGCATCAAATCTCCAATAGACAATTTTTTATCATATTTACCCCCAAACTTTTCCCCAACTACTCATTCAACTCACTCCAAAATCTTTCTCTTTCCTCCTCCCTCGCTCCATTCACTGGTGCATATGCGCATATAAAAACCCACATTTCCCCCCCGAATTTCACTTTTACCCACATTATTCTCGGACTCACCTGGCTACACAACCTTACCTTATCCCACACCTCTTTCCTCATAACTATTCCCACCCCTTCCCTCGCCCTGACTCTCTCGTACATTCCTGATATCATACCCTTGTATTTTCCAAAGTCCAACTCCCTCTTTCCCTTCAGCTTCGTGTTCAGTTAACCCAACAACATCCAAACCTTTTTCTTCAAACATGTAACCCACTTCCTACCCTCTTCAAACCCTCGTTTACCCTCCTCACATTATGACATCCCACCCTCAATTCCTCTCTCCTCCCATCTTCCCTTATATACCCACTCCGGCTGCACGCATATATATATATATATATATATATATATATATATATATATATATATATATATATATATATATATATATATATATATATATTATATATATATATATATATATATATATTATATATATATTATTTTATTTGTTTCTAACCTAGGTTGTCAAATTATGAGAAAAATTACACTTTTTAAAGCTTAATTACAACAAATGTTTAAACCTATTAAAAATTGTTTACACCATACTTAATACTACTAGCTTTCGCTCCTATCATTTGGAGCCTTTTTCAAGTAATAGGAAAACAATTTTTCGGCTTTCTATGAATTCATTCTTCTACCTGGTTATTCATAAGTCCTTTGTAAAAGGGTGAGGTGTGCATAATTGCATTCTGCAAGCTGTCGATCTTGTAGTCACCAGAGCATTGATTACTGTAATTAGGAATGTTGTGTATACAGAATGCTTCGGATATATTCCTTTTGTTAATGTTGTTTATGTGTTTTATGCTGTTCATATTGTTGGGATTTGTGTGGTGGTTTTTTGTTTGGCTGTTGTTGAGTAAGAGCAGAGTTTTGATGGTCTGTTTGTATGGCATGTTTGTGTTGGTATAACCGTCTATTATAATCTGTAGTTTTTTCAACACAATCAATCTTTCTTCAAACAGAAGTAGGGCCTGAGCTCCCCACTTTCTTCCATGCTTAGTAATTTATATATGGAACTAATAGAACATTACTTTA
>JABUQX010018953.1:25000-27500 GCA_015478945.1 Trachelipus rathkii
GATGTTGCTCGGATATTTATCGTCGAGATTTGATATAGAATTTTATAATAAAAATACTTAAGATGAATCTGAAAATGAAAATGAGTTGAAGGCAATTCAAAAACGGCTTGATATTCCATAACTTACTGTTTCAAAGATTGCAACTCGCTGGAATAGTACATGTCATATAATGGAAAGAATGGTATTGCTCAGAGACCTCTTGCTTTGTACACCAGTTTGTATTCCAAAGTTAACATTCTTACTAATATGGAAAAGGACATCATACCACATTAAACTATTGAAACCCATTTGACAATTACCAAAAAAAGAAATCGCACCTCTACAGCTTCTGTCTCCGATGCAATATCTCAACACTAAGGAAGCATTTTGAACCACCTTCAAATGAAAATGATGACGGTTTTAAAAGAATAAAGATGTAATAAAACTAGAGGCTGGAAAAACGCTTTGGTTCTGTGGAAATTAATATTCATTCCATTGCAACTTACTTAGATCCCTCCTGTTATAAAGGCAAGATTTTTGTAACACAATGTTAGAACAAGATCGTCACGTTCAAAACTTCAATCCGAACAATCTATTAATTCGCCATCCATTAAAAGGAAAAAATGAAAATAACAGATTCACTGGAAGAAAATTTCACAGTCAGTAGTGATGAAAGAAAACACAAGCATTGCCAAAGATGGTGAAATAATTGAAAACTATCACTAAAAACGACCTAGATCACCAAATGATAATCCTATCAGTTGGTGGAAAGTTAACCAAAATGTTTACACGCTTAAGTTAACTTGCAAGGAAATACTTGGCCTGTCCTGCAACTAGTGTTCCAAGTGAGAGTATTTAGCAATGCTGGGTTAATATATGATGAAAGAAACAGACTCTCAGCAGAAAACCAGAAAAAGTGATGTTTCTCAAGCACAGCCTTCCTATATTTGAATTTCAATACTAGTGTATGCAAAAAGTATATAATTCATTATAAAATCTCTTTCATTAAGGAAAGGATGGGTAAAAGAGAGAGTTGGTAGGGTGCATTTTGAGGTTAGGTTCCATCCACCAGTAACAGTTATATAAATAGTTGTGAAAAGCAACTCAAATATATATTTTTTTCCTTGCATATATATATATATATATATATATATATATATATATATATATATATATATATATATATATATATATATATATATATATATATATATATATATATATATATATATATATATATATATATATATATATATATATATATATATATATCAGACATCCGCATCCGCGGATGCGAAAAAATGACATCTGCTGCATCACTAATTTATTTCCTTTTCCGAATTCGTTTGATAATATCAAACTCTGAGAATATTTTTATGTTAAAAACTCGGAAAAATTATAATTTGACCTCAATTTTAATTTAAGAAATCTAGTAAATACAAAAAAAATTGATTATATTTAGGTATGTTTATATATTTTGCATCAATTTATAACAAAGGAGTAATGGAATTAAAATATATATTTTTATTTTGTTTGATTTAACCCTCTATTATTTAGTGTAAATTTACAGTTAACCCCGGTAGAAAACCCCGGTTTTTCCTGATTTTTGGCCGGGGCCGGGGCCGGGGCCGGGGTCGCTAAAAATGGCCGGGGTTGGCCGGGGCCCCGGTCGGTTCCTATATATATATATATATATATATATATATATATATATATAACTCTTATATATATATATATATATATATATATATATATATATATATATATATATATATATATATATATATATATATATATATATATATATATATATACTATATATATATATATATATATATATATATATATATATATTCAAAAAAATATATATATATATATTTTAAATATATATATATATATATATATATATATATATATATATATATATATATATATATATATATATATATATATATAAATATTAATATTATATATATATATATATATATATATAGAGAGAGAGAGAGAGAGAGAGAGAGAGAGAGAGAGAGAGAGAACACTGTCATAATAACGATATATATATATATATATATATATATATATATATATATATATATATATATATATATACATATATATATATATTTTCTTATAAGATATCGTTTTAGATATATATATATATATATATATATATATATATATATATATATATATATATATAATTGTAAATATATAAACAAAATAGGCAAACTATTGTCCTTATTTCTTTTAGGTATTTATGATGTTTCAATATCCATCCTCCCTTTATTCACTTGTTTTGAAGTAGGGTTGACCGGCACACCGGGTGCGGTGCGGTGCGGTGCGGTGCTGTGCGGTGTGGTGTGGTGCGGTGCGGCACACAATTCTAGTGTCCAAGTGCGGTGCGATTTTAAAGTTATAGAGGTGTGATGCGGTGCGATGCACATTGAAACAAACATAGATTTGCGGTTCTGTGAGACAAAAATTACTTTTAGTGCGTGGTGTGGTGTGGTGCGGTACGGTG
>JABUQX010018954.1:0-27500 GCA_015478945.1 Trachelipus rathkii
TACTTTAATGTTAATCGTAACTATCTACTAATTTTCTAATTGAACTTATTAATCTAGCTATACGACTAAGTGAATAAAGATTCAATATATAATAAAATACGTTTAATTATTTTATTAAAAGACACTTTAGATAGTTATATATATATACGTACTAAATGGAAAATAAATATATATATAATATTTCCTCATTCTGTAATAGTAAGTTGAGTGACGTATTGATAAAGACATACAATAATAACACATATATTTTTATTAAATTTCTGAGTTTACCTATTTTAGGCAAAAATAGGATAAACTCTGTAAAAGAGAAAAATATACATTTGAGAAAGCTTTATGAGATAATACTCCTAACTGAGCTTACCATTTATTTACAAATAATTCATCACGTCATTCGGATGTTACATAGTCCCCTCTATAATTCTATATGAGCTAAAATACATAGATGGACTCCAGCTGCATATCACTGTATTAATATAAAATAGATATATATATATAATATTATATAATATATATATATATTAATTAATTATATATATAATTAATCAGGTATATATATATATATATATATATATATATATATATTAATATTATATTATTATATATATATATTATTATTATATAATTAATTATATTCAAATATATATTACTAAAAGCAATATATTAACAAATTTATATAAATATTATATATATATAATATATAATATATTATATTATATATTTAATATATATATATACCATAATATATATATATATATTATGAGTAGTTTAATTATGTCGATCAAGTGTGTCAAGTACAACTTAATGCAAGTCGAGGATACAAGTATAACTTAATTATTATTATATAAACTTTATAAACTCAATCAATGCTCACGATAATGGTCTATCTTAATAATATATATATATTATATAGCATGAGTATATATAATAGTATTATCATTAAATAAAAATTTTATTTAATGAATTATTTTATAAGAACAATATTTTAATGGTCATATCATATATGACATCTTATAAAAATATTTTTATAGTAGCAAATCTTAAAAGATGTTAAAAACCTTTCTCCCTCATCACATAGCTTAAAATTAAGACTTTATTGACCTATATATACATTTAATATGAGTAATAATAGTAATTTATATATTCATATATATAATATTAATTATATTATATAAGGAAGAAATGAAGTATTATTATCAATATTAATAATATATATAATTATTAATATATTAATAATAATATATATATATATATATATAATATTATAATAATATTACTATATATATTATATTTATGATATTTATAATATATAATATAATATAATATAAATTATTATATATATATATTATATTAAATATAATATATCTATTAATAATTATTAATTTATATAATATATATTAACTATATAATATAATTATATATTATATATATAGTAATATATATATAAATTATAATATATATATATATATATATTATATATAATATTAGTATTGTATTATGTATGTGTGTGATTGTGTGATGTATTCTCTTCTCTCATCTAACAAACTACTAACCAAACTATCCATATCTCTTGAGTGCCTGAGAAAAAATGATTTATTTTACCACTTAAAAGGTTGTGGTTCCTACAAGTATATATTCTTTCATCTTAGTCCCTAGAAAATACTAATAATAGTCAGAATCTTATGCTTGTTAAGAGACTAAACTCACTCGTACTAAAATCATATGATCTCTTCTGGGTAGAACTTAATTTAGCTTAGTGTATAGATAATGTAGCTTAATATTCACTTCATAATCACTTACCATCTATCTGCGACAGGTAGTGCACTCCCAAATCCTGTTGATTATCTTTATCATATCATGAAATCAATTGCCTAGTATCTGGGAGATAGTATAGATGACCTAACTATTAGGGTAATGTAGGAACATCGAGTACGGAGTGTGGTACATAGGTCTGACCATTGCTGATTATCCACCAAATTACCGTGAATACTTCCAATAATTTATATCGTTATTTACTTTGAAACAGTATTTGATACCTTTCACCTATACACATATACATAAAAATAACAGTCTACTTGAGTGGATGATTAATCTATTTAGGTCTCACTACGCCATTAAATTATAATAAATCGTCATAACTATAAATAATATATAATATAATATATATAGGACACTGACCAATTTTAAAAATCCTTTCTTTATCTTCGTCCCATTTTGTATTCCACACTGACGTAATAGATATTTATCGACATCACTCAGTTTTCAGACTCACTATAGTTGAGGGAGCAACAAAGATACATTACTGTAGTCACCTTCACGAGTTTCATTCCAAAATGATTGCCAGATATCTATGCTTCAACTAAAGTTATAGTAAATTAATTATTCTATCTTTGTATTCTTACTTTGGCTATATATTCACTATAACATGAAGTATATGACAAGTAATACAATGGGGTTTATTCAAACAGGTACTCTTGTGAAGTACTGCATTAGAATATGTTATTACTAATAGATAATAAAATAATAAAGATAAAGCATAATAATATACATGAGTAAGCTACGTATATAATAAAGTCAATAAATAACGTATATTACTTAGTAGTAAAATAGCTATTAAAAAATGTTATAAGACATATATTTACTATATATATATATATGATATAAGAGTATTAATCTTGCCCTACTGTATATTCTACAATGAAAATATGAATGATAATTTTCCTGATATAGGAAAACTAATATCATTTCTTGAGAATCCTAGATCACTCACGTAAAAATATATATAAGATTCCATAAAAATATAACATGCACAAATAAAATTATATATTTATTTATTTTTGTTGGCTGGCCGGCTGCGAAATAACTATACAGAGCATTCGAATCACATAACTTTGTACGTTTGGCATGGTTTTATCTCAATAATTGCTTTATATTA
Organism: Trachelipus rathkii; assembly: GCA_015478945.1. NCBI lineage: Eukaryota > Metazoa > Arthropoda > Malacostraca > Isopoda > Trachelipodidae > Trachelipus > Trachelipus rathkii. The sequence goes on from JABUQX010018954.1 coordinate 2,933, forward strand.
TATAATATTAATTTCTTTTATATATAATTTATATATTAAAAGTAGATTATATAAATATATATATTAATATATATATAATAATATACCTATAAACATATATAAATATTATATATATTTATTTTATTACTTATATATAATATATTATTATATATATTTTATATTGTTAATATATATATATATTAATATATATTATATATATATATTATATATAATATATATAATATATATATTAATATATATATATATATATATATATATATATACTATATATTATATATAATTATATATATATATATAATATTAAAAAGAAAAAAATGGGGCGGGGCATCTGAAGAAAAAAATAGAATATTCTATTATATATATATATATAATATATATAATATATATATAGATATATTATATATATTATATAATATATATATATACTATATTAATATATATTAGAATAGTATTTATATATATAATATATATATATTATTATTATATGACTATATAATTATAATATTATAGTAATAATATATATTATATATATATATAATATATTATAATTCAATGAAGGGTGGGCCTCTGAATAATTTTTATAATTTATATATATATATATATAATAATTATACTATAATATATAATAATATATATATATATCCACGTGATATAGGTTTCCTGTTACTTAATATAGTTATATAGTTATACTAATTATGCAAGTGGGCGGGGACTCTGAAGAAAAACAAATTGGACCCAAGCTCATGTTTTTCTGATATTTGATAATTGATGGTGGGTGGGAAATAATTACTGCTAAAATAAATATTACTATGTAAAGTAAGAGGCTTCGATATGTGTATCTATGAGTATTATAAGATAATTAGTAATCTTGCTTCGCTGAATAAAAAAAAATTGAGATTTGATAATTATTATTTATTATTATTAATTATTAATGATTATTTTATTATTATTATTATTATTATTATTATTATTATTATTATTAATTATTAAATAATTCATTATATTATTATTATTAATAATATTAATTTAATTTTATTATTATTTATATATATATGAATATTATTATTTTATTATTAATTATATAGTTATTATTATTTATTCTTATTATATACTTATATATTAATTTATTAATATTATTATTATTATTATTAATTATTAATTATTGATGGTTAAGCTTTTTATAACAGTATTTTATTGCATCTTTAACAGGAGTTTTGAAGTCTAATTGTATTAATGTATATTACTTTAGAGGGTGTGTGTGGTGATCATATGATAATATATATATTATTTACTGTATATGAAATTGATCTTTTTATATGATTAGTATATATATATTAGAGGTATATTACTAATAAATATATATAATATAGATATTATATATATATATAAATATATATATATAGGACTAATTTTATAATCTATAATATATATATGATCAATATGTAAGTATAAATATATATATATATATATATTATATATATATATATGTATGATATATATATAATATATAGGAATTAATATATAATATATAATATATATATATAATATGAATAGTTGATAATAGTATCATATATATATATAATATATATAATATATATATTATAATATATTATGTATATATATGTAATATATTTTATATTATATTATAATATATATATATATATATATATATTAATATATTTATTTATATATATTAAATTATAATATTATTATAATAATATAATAATATATAATATAATTATATATATTAATAATATTATATTTAATTATATTAATTTATAATATATATTATCTATAATATAATATATATATATTATTATATAATATATATATATTTATTTATATTCATTTCATTTCGGATCAAATAGGACACCCAACGCAGATGTTTAAATTTTCATAATGAAAATGAATATGTTGGTTTTTCATGATTCTAAGTGGTATAAGTTAGCTAAGGTATAAATGTGAAAGGCTTCTCAGAAAATAGCAGCCCTTAACTTACATTATTACGCAACGCAGTAGGTAGTGACTATTTTGCTCACTACTCACACAGGTAGTGGGTGTCATGACTATAATTACATCACTAATACGTACGCTAAGTCCTTGTCCAAATGCGAGAAAGCATGATAAAGTAATAGATTTAGTGATTATCGCCGTGAATATAAGTAAGGTGTTACAATGTTTGTATCCTAACTGTGTTAGCTGTCCATATATTTCGTTGTGAGTCGGTTAAGGACGTGTTTTCGCTGAGTCTTCTCACTGCCTAGATCTTAATATTAGATTGTTTGTGTTGTAATAAAACAATATTTTCACATATATTATGTTTTATTTTTTTTTTTTTTTTTTGATATCTTAACTCTTCTCAAGAGAGCTGTATACTCAGTAAAATTATTCCATCTACTAAGTGATAGATGATATCCTTATACTATCTTTATGCGCGATATCTTTTCAAATGCACCCACAATTGAGTGGTTGATGGTTGAGGGTCCTGCTTATTAATTAGATATTATAGGTGAGAAGGAGACCAAGGGTACATTTATTCACAATTTTCAGCGAATATCTGGAATAGTTGTGATTATTAGGAGACCTTCTCGCTCATGTCTAATATAATATACATCTCACTCAAGATAACCAATATCTTTGACACATTAATATCTTGATATATGCCTTCACTACATATTAATAATCAATCTTATACCTTATTCATACGAGATTAGCAAAATACACAATTAATTTTCCTTTCCTTAGATCCGGATAACTCTGGATCCAATAATTCATTATATGACAGCTTCTATATAATTTTAAATCACTTTTAATCAATATATTCCAGCAGCTTGAACACTTACCTATAGTTAACTAAATCATATCATCTCCGTGCACTTATAAATATGAGGTAATATAAGGGATATTGCTTCTCTATTAGTTTTATACTTATAACTATACTTCATAAGTATTATGGAATGGAAATTAATTCTTGTCTGTGTTTGACTAGATAGAGATGGGAAAAGACAGCATTGGTATCGACAGTTGCAAATATTAGCCAAAGACGGTATTCAGTAAGAAATTCTGCTCTCAATCATGTATGGGCCACGTAAATTATTTTATATTTTAAGTATTTTTCTATTCAGTTACGATCTGAACTGATTATACCGCGAGAGAGATCCTCTTTTTGCTCTCTTATAGCGCGCTTTTTACCCGCAATAAAACTTCTCATTGTGTGTATATTCAATATTGGCAACGTTGTATCCATACCTCTTGACATACGGCTAAAGACTCTAAATATAATGACGATATTTACTTATTTATAAATAATATCCTAAATTATTTAATGCACAGGAATAATCAAGATTTTACTAGAAGATATATATTTAATGTTATAACAACATACATCAATAGAGAATATATAATCAGCAATTTTAGTTCTATAAAAATGGGGAAGTGAAGCTAGTACCTATATTATTTTAAGTATCCTCATTATTATTATAATTGATAATCTACTAAGTATTAAAAGGTATTTGTTAGGTCTGCTTGCCAAAACGCGTAAGATATTATAAGAAAATATATTATACATTATAAAGAATGTATAAATATTTATTATTCCATCTTATTATTATCAAACCTCTAGATTCATTCTTGATACAAGGCTACTTGTTTGATAATCATCTTATATCTAATTTTACCTGGTTAAAACGTCCCGTGCTACATCTCATCCTTTAATATAATATATCACATTAATATATTCATACCTGGACTATTCGCGGCACCTCATTCCTGCCTAAACTTTATTGTTCTCCCCCAGTAATACCTCATGGTAATACCATATCTATAGCAAAGTTGTTTTCTGTCTATAAACGAGTACTACATAATATAATTGAAGTAGTGATCAATAGAGGATATCTAAGCTGAGATAATTATATATATAAATACAGAATTACAAGTGGGAAGGATCATGATATTGAGATCAATTAATCACAGTGAAATACGGACTTATCTTTATATACACTCATAATAGTTATTTTGATGAAAGTGTGTCTATATTATAGATACTAGAAAATAACGCAATGAAAAAATACTTTCAAGATAAATGATTAGTAATAAACTCTCTACTATACTCATGTCATCAATATAATAAATGAATAAATCTTAATATAATCTCCAGATTATCCTTAATAGTGCATATAAGATGAAACTAGTAATACATTGCGAGTATTTAATTGACTATACACAATGAATATATAATAATATATACTTTCCAATATACATTACATGAAAAGGAATTAGAACTCAGACTGATTCATTATATCTAATAATACATAATGATATATTACGTTACTGATGATACCCTACATTTGATAAATCATAGGTATAGTGACCTAATGATCTAAAAATTATGAAAACTAATTCTAATATTCTCAAATAAATATATAATACATTAAAATACTAAAAACCTAAAATGAATAATAATTAGTGTAATAATCAAGAATAATAAACTAATTTATATAAAAAGTACCACAGCGTGTTTTTTTAACTTCATTAATAATCAAGATATAAAATAAGTATGAATTCGTATTATATCAGAATGTACGGAGAGACATCACCATGGAAGATACAATTATATATTATTCAATGATAGTAGCATCAAACATGATTTTATATTAATGGGTCTATATTCACAAATAGTCGCCTTGAAGAATAAAACTGGAAAGTAAAGTCTATGTTGATCGGTTAGTTTAGCTATTACCAATATAATAACTGAAATAAGAGCTTTATATTTAGAACTTGAGTTATTTATCTATAAGTCTGTTCGCTACTCGTATAATAAAGTAATCATCCACCTTTCAATTCCTTAGATATGCTGGTGTCATCATTTTATTCGCTATTTCTAGAAACTTGAAAATTAAGTTAATAATAATAGAATAATACTAATCTATTAAAGTAAATAATGATTCCATATATATCAGTAGATATCACTAGTATTATTAAGATGTAGAGACCATAAATTTCATATCACAATTAATAGCCTTATACCCTAAAAAATTCAATAATTCTAATAATTGTTCAGATTATTACCACTATAGACGCCGACTACTAGTTTCACTCACACTTTTAATATTATCTTTTTCTACCCATCTCTCCCTTGGATCTATTCACGGCAGTGTATTAGTTACATTTTTAACTAGAACATGAGCATGGCACATCAAATGTTTATAAACCTCGAACCTTCCTTGGAGTTCAGCTCTAATATGATTGAGACAAAACTCTTCTCTTTTAACTCATTTTTAATTCCTCAGATAGCTTCACTTCATTCTAAATCATAAAGAGTTTATGCCTTTTAGTTACTATTATAACTATATTCACCGATTCAATATTCTTACCGACTCTGGAAAGGGATATTTCATACTGTAGGTAAGGGTTCCACAACAATAATCTTATTGTAAATTGTAATAATTCAACTCATCTTTTTAAATAAACTCCACTATTCTTTAACACATCTTGTCTAACTCTAAAATACTCTTCCCTATATCTTCCTTACAATGGCTCTTTAATAGGTCTTACAGTATGAGACTAAATCAATAAAACATTATTCGAACTGAAGATACATGGAACTACTATCAATAATTTAGTCTTAAAAACTAATCAATGGTTCACAATATGGTATCGAGCGAGCGAACTTGTTAAAAGGTAGGCCAAGATACTAGAATAACTGGAGCTTGGGTATGATTTATCATGATATGGAAGAGAGTGACTTCGCCTTCATTCACAGCATTCCGCGTGAATTAATTCGCGTCTCTCTCTCGCATACTAGATATCACTAATTTACAAGTTATTATAATAAACACTTTAATAGCTTCAGCATATCAATAATAATCATAATAATGTAATTTAATAAATAATATGAAATATATTAAAATGTAATAGTAATGGAATAATAATAAACATATCAAAGGCTTTGTATCTAATATAATTATGATAGCAATCATATATATTATCATATCTTATACGCGCATCATATGTATACATCTGGTTATCTATTGATGTAGAACTTTTCATTGTTTTATACATCCTAATGATTATTTTCTGCGCTAGTCCCGACCTATATCTAAATTACACTTTCACTTTTTTAAGGTATAATTAATACAAAATACTTTATCTATTACCCACCTGAGGTTAAATAAGTTTAATGTACCGACCCTTCATGGTTTAGACGACATAGTTCATTATTGTTTAATTTTGTTTTTTGTATCACATTCCCCCTTATAAATATAACAGTGAAAAAACCGATGGGAAAAACCGTGTGAAAATTATTAATATTATTATTGAGTAGATGAAATATATTATATTTAATAATATAATGATTCATAATATATAATAAATATTATATTATATTTATATATTTTAAGTATATATTATTTTTTAATAATAATAGTATATTAATATATATATAATATATATATAATATTAAATAATATATTATATATATATAATATATATATATAATTATATAAATTATATTAATATATTAATATAATATTAATTAATATATATATTAATAATATATATACTATTATGATATTAATTATATATATATTACCATTAATATAATATTGGCTACTACTATTAAATTTTTACCTTCAGTGTGCCATCAGGATGTGAGGAAGAGTGTTTTTTGTTGATTTATTATTCCTATTCGCACAATTAAAATTATCATCAACATACATACACCACCTAATCAAATAATAGTTAAGACAATATAATAAATAAAACATATGCAATTAGTGGATTGCACTTTTTGATGTTTGATAATACCACTGACCAATATTTATATATTAATTAAGTTTAAGTAATAATCATTAATTTAATATTTATATTATTTAAAAAAATGACAATTTATTAAAATTTATTTATTATTAAATTAATTATATTATATATTATATATTATTATTTATTATTATAAATATTATTATTTGTTTATTTTTATATATTTTTTTATTTTATTATATTTAAATATCCATTTAATTATTATTTCATTATTTATTAATAAATAAATTTATTAATCAAATTCTTTATTATTATTTATTAATTTATTAATTTTATTATATTTTATTATATTTATATTTATATTTAATTATTATTGTTATAATCATTTTAATCGATATAATAATTATTAATATTACATTATTATAATTATTTAATTAGGAATAAATGTTACACTCTACTTATATTATATTATTAATTACCTAGATAAGTGTACTTTAGAATATTATTACATAAATGATTATGATCCAATTATACATAATAATATTATATTATGTATATTAATATATATATATATAATATATTATAATAAATTGTAGATGGAATCAATAAATAACGTGGATTTTAAAGTATATATATCGAGATACGTAATTGTGATAATATAATTATATTATAAAAATAGTTCATATCTATATTCAGTTTATGTGATCTTTTTCAACTTCATTGATAATAAAAGTATTAGTATTTATTAAATATATATTCTATATTTTGTATTTTATTTATTATCCTACATCTATGTATAAGTATTAATTATATTAGTGTATTAATTATTGTCATTTATTTATTAATCTCCATATATAGATCATATAAATGAATAATAGAAAATGTGTCATAAGTCATGCTCAATATCTAAAAAATGTCTGGAAAGTCTAACATATACTCATGAAGTAAAGGCCTGCACTCGTATGTAAGAGCTTCACAGGACAGGATGAGAAATACAGACACGTGAGCTCTCACTGTGACCACTCACCGTAGGAGTCGAGTGAATACTACTGAGCCTTACACCATAATATATAGGTATTTTATAATTTATAATCATTTTTAATTTTAACCACTTTTGTCACATTGTGTTACAACCAAAACCAGAAGCAACGCACGTGATCATGTGCACCATAGGCGCGAGAATTCGTAGATTTTATATATAATGATACAATATATATATATGATATATATATATATATAATATATAAGTATATAATATATTTGTATACATATATCTATATATATATATATATATATATATATATATATATATATATCAAAATTTTTTTCCCTTCTCCATTAAAATTTTTTACTCTTTTTCCTACAAAAAATTTCCAGGAGATAGGTCGTACCGAATGTCCATTTATATATCTATCTATAATCTATAACAACTCCCAGGAAGAGGTTCCGCCCTGTCAGTTGGTACAGGTAACTTCTCCCTCCTGACCCGAAACTCTTAACCCTTTAGCACTCTAGAAAGCCATTTCTCGGCTCAATAGTTTCCAACGCCAGTCCTCGAGTTAAACACTCTCAGGTAGAGTTTTCGCCTTTTCAGTAGAGCTAGCATCTTCTTCCATTAGGCCTCAAAACTATTTCTCCCAGAGCTCTCCAGAAGATCTTGCCCATCTAGGCGCATAAGATTCCAACCGCTGGTCCAAGAGTAATGCAAGCAAAAATAAAGGGCAGGGCTGTTCCTGTCGTCCGCCCATATATATATATATATATATTATATATTATATATATATAATATAATCAATATGACTACTATAGAATAAAAGATATTAATTAATTGCTAGTATACTATATTACTAATATATATTAATATATAAAATATTAGTATATATATTAACATATAATATATATATATAAAATAATAAATATAGTAATATTATTTCTATATGTACTATATATATATACAAACAAAATAAACATAAAATAAAATATAATATATAAATAGTATATAATAATAATGAGATAATAGTATTACTACTAATATTTACCTTATATATATAACAATAAGATAAGTATATAGTCAACATATATATATATATATTCTTGGCATAATATTATATACCTAACTCATTTATACGATGATTAAATGGATATAATTAATGAGTATAGGTGGGTAAGGTTAATATAAAAATATCTAGGTAAAATGATGTATCCTTGAATTTTTAAAAAACTCACAATACTTAATTTATAATCTTAGGTCACCAAATAGTCATGTATATATATATATAGTATATATATACATAATGTATAATATTATAAATGATATAACAACCATCTGATCAGCAAATATAAAGAACTAACGAAATGAGATGCAATTGTAATGGTAGAAACTATTAGAAAGACAGTTTCGCATTAGTTGCTTGCTACAATTAGACACGAAGGATCTTGAGCAAAAGGAAATACTATCATTACAGCTTGTAATTGAAACAAGTAAGGACTATGCAAGTAAACGTAAGAAGATCCTAGAAAATTGCATAATATGCAGAAAGCTCCATCAAGCAAGCATGCCCAACCCAAGAGAGTAATTATTCTGCATTTCTTCAGCTCGTTGCTATAGAAGAGGGAGAGATATGATATGCACAGCCTAATACAAAGAATAGTAAATTTAAAGGAGCAAGATGATGTAATACCAAGCGCAAGAATATTATTTAAATAAGAGATGAGAGAGAGGAAAGGAGCAAGGAATGAGTGAGTGAGAGACAGAACAGAGAAAAGTAGTAAGGGGGGAAAAGGGGAATAATAATCATTCTAATATTAAGATGTGGCTGGAAGTGGAGAAGTAAGTGAAAGAGAGAAAAAGAGGAAATGAGAATAAAGAAGTTAGAATAAGTAGAGATACGAAGCGTTGAGTAAGAAGAAGGTAGGGTAGAGAGAGAGCCAATAGACTAATTTTAGAAAGAAGTAGTATGAGTGAGAGAGTTTACACATATAGATACTGGAGGAGAATTTAAAAAGCTTATTATATCAAGATGCTTATGAAGTAAACATATGCGTGAGAAAGAATTTTAGAATTTATATGCGATAGAGAGGCACTCACGCAGAGTAGCATATGAGAGTGGAGGAATTTAGATTAAGACGTTATCAGAGAATATAGTACGGAATTGAATATGTTAGTATGTTGAATATAGACTAAGACATAAGAAGGAATATAAAGGAATTTCAAAGTATTTAAAGAAATAGGAGTAATAGAATATGAAATAGATAGATAGATAGGCAAGTTAAAAGATGATATAGATAAAAAGAGTATTTAATCTATGAGAGGCACAACGTCAACAGTAAATGTATTTCCTACTCATGGAATAAATTCGCCATCACACTCCATACGCCGAATCTACTCATACACAGCGAGCATTGTTTTAAGAGAAGAGAGAGCCTTATTAGTGACTTCGCTGCCAAGCAGAGATATTAGCACAACGAGTCACAGAGTTAATAGGATTTTCCAGCTCAAAGAAAGAGCCCCCACCACACGCTTTAATACTGAGAGGTCTGGTATCTAAGTACATACAAAGCCAAAGATAAGTGCACAGAAGCCAGCTTTCAAGAACACTTTGGTTCATATATGAAGTGGAGATTCTAGAGGAATCCATCATTATAAATAACAACCGAGATCACATCTTAGAAGTATATGCACGATGAATGCTGAAATTTATGAAATCAGCATTCAATGTATAAGATTTATGATGAGACGCACCTCAAAAATTACTACTACTGATCATCAGCCATTCAATTGATGGCATATATACAGAATCAGTCTTTATATCAATTATCTTCCATAACTCATAGTAGTTTATTATTTACACTAAATATGTATAAATAGATTTTGACTTTACACTCTATTTAAATATATATATGATATGATAATATACATATATTATGTTAATTCTATTATTAGTACTTTATGATTAATTATTTGGAAAAAGATATTGATCTATAAAACATAATTACATATTTAACAATATAGAGTATAGATATATAGTTAAATATAGTTATTATTAAGTTCATTATTATACATAAATATATTATTACGTACCAATTGACTTAATTGGGAATGTGAGAATCGAGTGTTTTTCCTACTTATGCACAGTAGTAATGAACTATTTTCAGACTATTCAAATGTGAAAGATAATTAGTGGAATTTTCATATAGTGTACATAAATTAAGATATAAAATTAGATAAACATTTTTTGTAGTTATGTAGAGGAGCATTTAGAATATTCTCCACAAGCATGTATGGGACAGTTATTATAGTATGATGATGAAAAAATATAATATTATATTGATCTAGATACATATAATTATAAAAGAATATATCACGATTATGAACATAAATAACCAAAATAAATTAATATATAATATTTAATAAAAATATACAATTATAAGAATTAGACGGATGGCTTTTCTGTTATTTAAAGACATTTAATAATATTTTAGTTTATAAATATTTTTATATCTTATTTCTAGTTAATGGAAAAGTAGTCTAGTGGAATTTTAATAGAACAATAAGAAATGGAGAACTATAATTTGGTCATAATATAATCTTATAGTCTGCCTGATCACGTATAGTAAATAGTACAAAGCAAACAACACATAATATAATCTATTTCTTCAGAGTCTAAAAGTTTGCTTGAGATTAGAATGTTTTCATATTTGGTTTCACTATTTATAATATTGTAATATATTTAAGAGGAGGAAAAAAAGGAACACTATATATTTATACTAATTACTCATTAAATTTACATGTTCTAATATTGTTATCACTGAGAAATATTATGCCACTAATACTTGGAATCAAGACATTGTTCACACCTTGTAACCTATAAGAATCGATAGATATCCAAACATTATTGAGTTTACAATATGACCAATATCATGTTAACACTCTCAAAGAGTAGATCAAACGATTACGTAGTACAATAATGTTCTGCACATTGATCCGTCTATATTAACTACGAATTAATTGATGATCAGAATCTCGCTATACAATCAATAAAGATTAGAGTGGGTTATGCTTTGTGTGAATAAGAAGGGTCTCTGCATTCTATATAGAACTTTATTACAGAGTCGATATCCAGAGAATAGCCGAATAGAACATCTCGTATACTCCATATGGATGTATAAAGTATATGAAGTACTGAGATGCCTGATGATAGCTCATATATTGACAAGTACATTGAGCCTGATATTGCACAGTCATGTACTCACAAGCGAGTAACGCTCGATTGAGGAGAGTCTAATCACATTAAATAAACTTGATGCAATGACTTACGAGACATAAGCATAATAACTAATATGAGCAATATTATACAACGAGCATTTATAGTACAGCGATAATTCGGATGTTATATCTATTAACATTAACGTGTCAATCATATATAAGAAATTCACCGGTTAGCAGCGCGAATTATATGGAACCAATCACACGATGAGCAACTAGCGTTAGAACCAGTACATTCTCAAGTATAGCCTTATCTAATTATTCACGAGAGATTGCACATACATTCCACATAAAAAACGCTCGATAGTATTCACACTTATATAGCAATGAAAAAGGGGGGGTTACTTTTTGCTATTCGATAATAAAAGTGTAATAACAATAAGAACAAAGAAATAAGCAAGAAAAAAATCCAAGATACTATCAAGACACTAATCACACACATATAGCTATAAGTTATTTATGTCGTTATACTCAAGGAACATAACATATTTTTAATTTAACTGTCTAGTTAATTGGCAATAGTTAGTTCGGTAGCGTACTATTGCCACATCAGAGACTGAACACAAGAATATTATTGGCAGCAAGCTCACTTTTAATTGTTTGATATAAGAGTAGTTTTAAGATCCACACTAGTCACAAGTTGTATATATACATATACAAGTCGCACCCTACCCTACTGAGCATAACAACAGCTATGTCATATTCTACTTATGGATATATTCCCATTATATCTATTCTTCGAGTTTTATAATATTCCAGGTCATAGGTGAATATATCGACAGATATCATTGTATATTTTTACAAGCACAGACGCTAAATTTTTATATATCCAGCTAAAGCTTTTGCTGTCGGTCTTCCTCGAGTTGAGTAGTTGTCGACGAGTAATTGGATGTTATATACAGAATTTGTTTTATACAAGATTAAGTCACATACTAATCTCTCATATGATTGCTTTATCAAAACACAGCAAACAATCACCAGCTGTAGAAGACAACGCACTACAATAAAGCGTCAGAAAATAATATTTTTTTTTATTAAATTAATGTTGCGTGATCTCTATTTCACATCTGACATTAGCATTCTATTTAATTTCCATAATTGTTTTAATGTGAAAAGCGACATTCGAAGGGCTGTAAGCAATGGTTATGTTATACCTTAAGGCATTTATTCGCGCTAATTTTACCTGTACCTTTCACTTTATCTCGTTATTCATTAAAGTATCTTTTTGTTATATTTTTATAATTGTAGAGACACCCTGCTACTGTTTGATATTGCGGAAAATATAGACATATCTATATGATAGTTCTGTAAATTGTGAAAGAACCAATATGCCTCATAAATAGTTCTCCACATACTTGAGTACGTACTGCAACCACAGCTGGAATTTAGTCGATATAGAGATTATCTCAAACGATCGCAGATTATACAATTCACAGTGTTTTTTGATGACACTATCGTGCCGTTAATTCAATCACGCGAGAGTGTGTTCCGAGCGCATTTGAAGCCTTGAGTCAGGCTGAGAGATAGGGGAGAAATGTAATGGCTAATCTACTCTCTTCCTTAGGTCTTTGGCATGCATGAATTTCGTCTGAACGGCGAGGACTTTATAAAATTGTGTGATAAAACCCCCTCTCTGTTTTTCTTAAGGTGAGTCTTTTCCAGTCCGAGTCGCAGGGGGGGTGCCTTGTCTGTTAAAAAAAAACAACAAAAAGAAAACAACAAGAAAAAACTGATGTTGACATAAGGTATTCTTTTTGGTTTAAGTGTACAGGCAGTGACTCGTGGGCGTGGGTCAAAAGGCACGATAAGAGTGCAGAGAGAGATAAAAAGCAAGATGCATAAATCCGCGTCATACTTGTAGACGATTTTCTAGAGATTTGATCATAAATAATCTTCACTAGCAAATATCAAGCATCCACCTGGAATCTTGTGATGTCTATTGAGAGCTCATTTATCTCGAGAATGGAGTAAGACACTAGATTCTAAAAGATGTTGATATATGTTGTCTATAGTATGAAGGAAGATTGATTATATTCACCATCTTCATCAACAATACTAATAGAGGTAACACTGATAATACTACGTTCCCACAGGAGTCCTGTGTCCGTCCCAATTTCTATGAGTTTGTTGTGAGGCCTTTTTCTGTATTTGCTAGTTAGCAAATACAGTTATGTCTTGCACTTTGGTAAAATTTTCGTAGATCGGAATGAGCAAAGACATTAGCTAGGTCATTAATTGAGCAAATAATGCACCTTACAGCGAAAAATAAAACTATTAGGGCTGATAGTACGACGTATTCACTAGCTGCTACTCATCACACAATGGTTCACACCATTAAGACGCACCACAAATGAAAACCAGAACTTAGACTTGAGAGGAGCATCAATTACAGTAATATAATTCGCGAGTATTAATGCACAATAATACATGGTCAGTATATATTTCAATAGCCAGAGTGCTTAAAGATTATAATGATTAGGTTAAATAAAAATTATTGAAATCAATATTTCACAAGTGTAATAAAAAATTTTGTGACTTTTGTTTCCAAGTAGTGGTTAACAAAGCTAATACAAACACCTAAAGATTAACTCACCGGATAATCTTCCAAGCTATTTAACCTGTTAAACAGAGAATAAACTTCGTCAACTTATATCCTAGAGAATATAATGAAATCTTAAAAAATACGTAATGGCTCAAATGGAGATCTTAACATTCTCGCGTATATAAGAATATGATTATGTACAAGCCGGATTATCACCTTTTGGTCAATGTACCCACAACACATTCTCGAGTCGGAGAGCTCTAAGTAGCTACCACTTATCACATTTTGTTATTAATAAGGATAATATTCAAAATACGTATTCTTATTGTCTTATGCGCCTAACTCGTACTCTTGAGCACAAAAATACTAAAATAATAATTATAAACTTGTCAATGAAAAGTCAGTTTATTATAGTTAATATACCTGAATATAATATTCTATATAAATTGACTTATTTTGAAAGATGTAAAATGTTTATATATATTTGAGGTACGTTAGTGTAAAGTCAATATCCCTCATCATATTGTATTAAGTGCCTCCGTTGGAATAATCTTTTTATTATGAATTAATTGTATTATTACGCACCATAGGAGAGATGTATCTATATGGTCGCCATGTTTAGAAAACATAATTCTTATAGGTATAATTGTATCTTTAAAAGTAAATTATTAAATTATTAACAAATATCTATATTACTATCAGCTAACATTTATAACTATTGGTACTGTAGCGAGGATATTTACACAATTAAAATAAAATACATTCAGTTTCCTATATTTCAAGCTATTTTGGAAAGTTTATTATAGTATTTTATAATACGCAGTAATATGATCACACTTAAATAAATAGGAATAAGCCTGGCCTTAAAATATTTGTAAATATATACGTATTATTTTTTTTAAGAATAAATAAAATTCCACATATAAATATTATATATATAATAATATATATACTATTAAAATTATTAAGATATTTTATTAGATTTATAAAAATATACATAATTACATAAATTTTATAAATAAAAAAATGAATATATAAACTAATTATTAACTATTAAGATATTTTTAATATATCTTAGAGAGAAAACTTAATTAAAATATAGTTATTAAGTAATAAGTATTTATAATTATAAATTTAATTAGCACCATGTGACATTAAACAAATATAAATTTATAGTATATTTAAAATATATAAATAATAATAAAGTAAAAATATTTCATGATAGTTAAATTTTATTCACTTTTATTTTTTATATACCTATATGATTCCAACATTCACTATAGGGACAGGGCCTTTTTAGGAAGGGGGCAAAAGACACACATGTTTTCTATATAATATACATAAAATCTGTATGATTATATATTTATATATATAATATATATATATAGCGTTCTTCAATAAACCCAGGTTTCCCTACTACTCTGGACGATGATTTTATTATAATATAAATATAATAATGTACTATATTTATAATCTTTCTAGATTTAACCTATGAGCTAGAAGAATTGTAAAGAAAAATTATATATATATTATATATAATATGAGGAGCATTTCATAATTAGTTTACAATATAATTATATAATAATAATATACATATATATATATAATATATATATTTATTTTATTAATATTATTAATATATATATATATATTATTATATATATATATATAATAATTAATATATAATATATATATATATATAAATATAGTATTAATATAATTTAATATAATATAATATATTATATTATTTAATTATATATATATATATTATTAATATATAATATTATATTATATATATTAATATTATAATATAATATAATATAATATATATCATATATTATATATATTATATATATATATATATGTTAATATATATATATATATATATACATAAATAGTATATAATATTATTAATAATATATTATATAATTAATATATTAATATAATTATATATTATAATATATAATAATATATTAAATATAATATATATTTACATTAGATATAATATATATATATATATTAATATATATATATATATAATATATTATATTATATAATATATATATTATATATATTTATATATATTATATATATATATTATAATAATATATATATATATATATATATATATATTATTCATTGCCCCCTGGCTCCTCTTATTTTGGGGGGGTCCTGTCATCCTTCAAGAACTCTCTAGCAGTATCCTCCAATTACGTAGGCGAAGTCACAGGGTCTACTTACTATAGGGAGGATAAATATTTTAATGAAATGTTTCTGTTATAGATGAGTGATATGAGTTAGAGGGACATCTTAAAATGAGGTGATCTGTTGTTTCAGCCTCTATTAGGCATCTATCGGCCAGAGTAGGAGAGTATTACGTATCTGTAGAGTTGCAACACTGTGCATTGATATTCCTGGAGGTCTAGGTTATAGCCCATATCTCTCACGTGGTGATAAGAGTTATATTATACGTGTTGCTTTTAGATATTATTCCTGAGGGAGGGCGATGAAGTTTTATATATGAGTGGGGTATTGGTGAGGAGGTTATTATATTGAGGTAAAATTTAGGACCTTATAGTATAAAGTAATGTATGATGATATGTATTTTGATGATGAACATAGTATTGATATTGTTTAGAGTGGGAGTAATGTGTATTCTAGACATAGAGTTTGAGGCCTGTAAACAGATGAGCAAATATAGTGAAGGTAAGGGAGGGGATTTAAACGGTGAGTAACATGAGTGTGATCGGTTAGGAAAGTTATTGAGCATGGATGAGGTAGGGTCAGAGCCTGAGGAGCATATGAGATTTGTCGATCCCTAATCATTAGTACTGATGATCTGGATTGAGAGAGAAATTATCTTGTGTTTCTTATACATGGCAGATGAGCTGAATTTTGGTTGTAAGTTTTACAAGATCAACCTGTGATATAGGTTTTTTTCACCCTACCTCACCTCATAAAGGCTAAGTACTTATTGGTATTCCCTTTATAATTTGATTCTGTAAGGTGGGTGGTATTAGAGGAATTCACATGACCTGTTGAATCCATTAGATTGAATATGGAGAGGTACAGTAGGAGACGAATGGTCATCTTTATGCATACATTATCACAAGATAGTAGGTATACATTATAATGTTACCACTGAATTGGTGGATTGAGGGAGATAACGATAAAAAAGTTCGTGAGACTATTAAGTAATATTTCTATTTCTAATTACTTTTTAATGATGATATAAATTATGATAAACTGAATAGAAGGATGTAATAATCTACACTGATTATGATTGTATAGAGATGCCTCAAGTAAAGAGATTCGTATAAGTTTTCTCTTATGCGCACTGTGTTATATTATATATGGTATATTCTGCCATCTTTCCAAGTCTTATGAAAGCATTTAAGTCTTATGTGAGTTTCCTTTTCGAGGGGGTATGTACTGAAATCCTTACAACCTCATACTTTGTTAATTCTATATAGAGAGTCTGTCCTGTAGAGTCAGATGTTATGTATATAGTGCATCTCAAATTGAATGATGTTATTCGGTGCTCATACGAGGACTAGTACATCCTACTAAGTATGAGTATACAGATCAGTAACCAGTTGCTCCACATTTTGGTATTCAGATATACGAGCATGATTGGGAGTATAAGTCGGTGGGTATAATAGGTGAAAGGTGAGTTATTGAGGTTGAGATTGCATATATACACACATCATCTGCTATAGGTTACTGAAGAAGTATGTGTGTGAATTCTTGGACATTCATAGAGAGAGTGAGGTGGTTTAGAGATTTTTAAGAAGAGAGTTGTAAAGAAGGTGTTATTCATACATATGATATTAACTAAGGAATGGGGCGCACCTAATTTGACAGCTCTTGTACGCCTTTGACACATGTTCTTCTCTCTTATTTAACGGTTCTTGCACGAATCTTATTGTTATTTTATTCTGGTACAATAATTCACGTTCGCTAGTGTACGGACTACCAGTTAATTATGAAGTATGTGTATATATAGTCGTAGATTGTTTCTAAAGCTATATATATTACCCAACAATAAATAATATTTGATATATAACCCTTGTTGAGTATCTCTTTAATACGTACTATATCCATCTATCTTCGCTAGACAAATGAATTATTTTCATAATAATATTATTTTTAGTTATTTATTGAAATTTATAAGGTAGCTTTGCCTAAACCGTCCTTAGATATACATATTATATAGTGATCATATGACCTGTAACTTTATAAAAGATGTAGTCTAGAATCGACACAAAAATATTTTCACGAATATTTTATAAGTAGACTTATGTTACTATATCCATAAAAATTTACGTCTTATTCACTCGAATTTACATTTTCACCACTCTTATTCATCAAATTCAATGCACATTGTTATTTATTGTCCGTCTCGAACTTCGTAAATAAACACACAGAAACCCTTATTCCACATCGTCTCTCGAGCGCTCAGAAGAGTACGGGCCACACTTGGGCTGAATAATTTTCATATTCACGACATGAGGTTGAAGCCCAGGTTAGAACATGAGATGTTATCAATGGTCCAAATAGGATAGACAGAGGACGGAAGCAAGGGAGTATATTGAGATAACTATTGACGTCAAAAAACTATAAATAGAAAAGTCTTATAATATAACAGAGAAATATATGAATAGATCACTTCCATGCAGTAAGAAATTTAGGTTCGTTTGGAGTACACTTACATCTGATTATTAGGAAAATCATATGTTAATCGATATAGATCATATCTCGTATTCCGTAAGAAGATTTAAAATAATTAAGAAGTTACTTGAGAGTTATAAGTCTGGAGAGAAGATCAATGCATATATGAGAGGCTGAATGGGACACGTTATCTATTGGAAAAGAAAGCACTGTTAGACTCATAAAGTATGAGATTTGAAAGACTATAACTGCGCGAGTGAATCTGTCGGGTAGCGTTGGGGACCATTATCAGTAGTGTGAAGTTTATCACTGGAATGAGAATAGTGTACTTGTATGCGTGCGATACAATTGGCTGACCGTCACAACTGAGTTTACAACATAGATAAGAGGAGGGTCCGAGGTATTAGAGCTCTATGTCAAATGTGCCTGTGAGTGATTTGATGAGCGATGGTGTGATCCTACTACGGCGAGAGGTGTGAAACGACCATTGCTAAAGTCGCCTTGGACAATATTCAAGCGCTTCGAAGGTGGACAGGCCACTTAAAAAATGCGTTTCGGCGCGAATGTCCTTTACTTACATTAAAAGTTTCATCGACGAGACACGCCGCGGGCATTTAACACTAGCAAATCATTTGCCATATAAAACGAACTTTCAGGCAATGCCTTGAGTTGGAGAACAAGCGAATCATAAAAAGTAGATCAGGTTTGAGGTTGTGCGTCCGCTGTTCACATTTTTTTACCAGGAAACCAAATTGATATGATTTGGCTACCTCCCACACTGGAGAGAGATAAATATATACCATAGAATAAACTCCTATAAGAGTGGTCCAATTTCTCGAAAGAAGGAGCTCATCTGCTCCTACGTCAGAGAGTAATTTCACTTATGCCAGATAACTGCTCCAATAATTTGTCCTTTAAACAGAGAGAGGAGCTTTCATCACGATGATGTATATATGTTGATTTATTTGGTCATATATATAATTCGAAGTGAAATTGATTTATGTACTGAAACTATAATAAATATTTTAATTTTTCTAAATTATTTTCAGGTTGAAAATATTTAAAATTATTTGGTTACGAATATATATACCCATCACGAAAATATATAGGACCTTTGATGGCTTACTCCATTGCCACATGACACTATCCTGCTGCTTTAATTCTTCCAAATGTACCAAATTTTCCTCCATTGTCATTCTGTAACCTTCGCTGGTATCCTTTATTTACTTCCTCAAACTTATTTCATTTTTACAAAGATTTTATTAACTTTTCTGTTGCTTTTCCTGAAGTTTCGCAACCATTTTTTTATCATCTTTTAATCTTTTCTTGTCTCCTGTCTCCTAGAGAGGATTATTTAATTGCTAATTTCTCATTGAAAACAATAACTGAATGCCAAAATATGTTCAATTTTCTTAAAACATTTTGTTTAAAATGCTTTCAATATAATAATAATATTTCTAGTTTCATGAAACTGTTTTCAATATTTAGGTATTAACCAAATTTTAATCAAAAGGCAATCTATGTAGATTAGAGATTACTTGGTTTTGACAAATATATTTGTTAAAGTTACGTTTTTTATTATCTTTTTCTGAGCTTAGAGATATTGCAATTTCCATAACTTATCATTAAATTTGAGAGATTCATTATCTATTTTGAACCAAATTCAAACATAATTAATATATATGATTTAGAGATTGCTTGGTTTTCAACAATCAATTAAAAAAATTAAAAAGCTCTTGGAAAATTTATAATTTTAAGTGCTAGCTAAAAGGAAAGAGATTTAAATCTTTTAGGCCTCATGTAAAGGACCCATGATCTCAAGTAAAGTGACCCATGACATTAGGCTTTACTCTCTTTTTTTAGTATTCTACTACTCCGATGAATCGTTTGCTCTCTCTCTCTCTCTCTCTCTCTCTCTCTCTCTCTCTCTCTCTCTCTCTCTCTCTCTCTCTCTCTCTTCTCTTTATCCTCTCTCCTCCCTCTCCCCTCTCTCTCTCTCTCTCTCTCTTCTCTCTCTCTCTTCTCTCTCTCTCTCTCTCTCTCTCTCTCTCTCTCTCTCTCTCTCTCTCTCTCTCTCTCTCTCTCTCTCTCTCTCTCTCTCTCTCTCTCTCTCTCTCTCTCTCTCTTCTCTCTCTCTTTCTTTCTCTCTCTCTTCTCTCTCTCTCTCTCTCTCTCTCTCTCTCTCTCTCTCTCTCTCGTTTCATTTATATCATGGATTACCTATTTAAACGTTCCCTAATCTTTCATCGTACCAAAGGAAAATGGTCCAAAATCTAATAATGCAAATGTTAATGCATGATTGATATGTAATTCGTATAAATAACACGCATAGCGTTTGCTGTGTGTATCGTACCATGGAAAAATCCTCTTAAAATTTATTTCTGTAGCTACGAATTTTAAAGAATTTAGGATAAAGTAGAAAACTTTTGAAAATAATACCTAACATGTTTTTCTCCCAACTTACAGTAGGTTAAATTTGAGAATTCTCGAATTCTTACTTTAAAATATTTTTAGATATTTTTTTAAAATTAGTTAACATTTGTAAATAGCAAATGCAAATAGTCGTGTAAAGATGTATAGCTTTTTCATGCCACTACAAGGGAACATCCATAACTCATTTAGAATGCAGACGAGTAGCCTATATTTCCCGTAGGCAACTGTTGGATAATAAAGAAAAAGTCTGTCTCAAACTTTAGTAATCAGTAAGTTATCAGCTGACAAACTTCCGCTCGTGCTCCGATGTTAACTGCAGTCATTACTTCCAATTATGATTGATAATTTTTCCAAATATTTCGGATGGGAAATAAATAGAAGTTACATCCGGAATCGCAACCCCACGTACCCAAAGTAAGGTTCCGCCCTCAAAAAACCAGAAGGGGGGGGGGAGAAAAAGAAGGTGGGAAGATTTAGCAGTTTAGAAAAAAAATATCACTGAAATGAATGATATTCGGCTCCAGACGAGCATTTGGCTTATGTCGAACATTCGCTGCCTCTCAAACCCTAGCCATCTAAACGGCAATTGAAGGATTTGGAGTTAGTATGACATCTGAAGTTCAGCTGATGGTCCTTTTGAGTTTCATGGCGCAGATAAATTTGTGTTTTTTTAAACTTTTTTTTTCATATATTGTTATTATATGATACGAACAAAAAATTTGAGTGCTGATGAGCAGGATCAAAAAATTTTAAATATAAAAAAAGTAATTATTTAATAATATCGTACTTCTTCACGCGTCGCATATTTGGCACCGCCCGAGACAGAGCGGCGTCTCGGAATATTTTCTGCAGTGCAAAAATCTTTCACGGAAACAAGAGAAAATCTGTTACGGAAAAGTATATCCATGAAGATTAGGTCTAAATTCACTGCAACGTCGATCCATATAGTTTAGGTTGAGTTTTACTGCATCGTCGATCCATACAGGTTAAGTGGCGGTTTACTACCCTCTAAGTTCAGGTTATCATATGTTTTGTTATGTATACATAGAATGGGCATTTTCCTAGATAAGCAGGAAATAAAACGTACTTGAAAATTCATTGACACTCTAAGAAAGTACTACACTTAATGAATAATATACGTATTTGTAAAAAAGTAACATTATTATTAATTATTATTATTATTATTATTATTATTATTATTATTATTATTATTATTATTATTATTATTATTATCCTATCGTGTTGTGAATTTTAATAAAATTTATATATTTCTATCTAGAAATTTTCCTTTAATAAAATGAAGCAAATTAATTTATAAAAAAATGTTTTTTTTAAAACACTGCGAACGCAAAAAGCAAAAGCCTCACACTTATTCTAGCTCTAGCTTATAACACTAAAACAATTGTATATTGCAAAGGTGCAGAGTTGATTCATTTTACGATTTGGCCCACAGAATTTATATATGAAAAAAAAAATACAGAACGTATATTACCCATAAACATTATTTTTTTACGTTACCTTAAATTATTTCAAGCATTAGCAGTAAAATCCGGTTTTTTTCATGCAAAATGATTTATTTTCCTTACTTTATTATTGTAAAATATTCTTTTAATATTTCCAAAAATTTCGTTTTGGGATTCATAAGGTAGTTAAATTAATTGCTAGTATCAGTACTTACTAACAATATATGAAAAAGTTAAAAAGAATTTTTTTTTTTTTTCAGAAATAAACACCATCACTCACGGGCAGAGCCCTAATCAAGGAGCGAGCGTTTGTACTAGTATTTAACGTCCTGAGCCAGGCGGGCACGGCCAAAGTCCCATAGGAGCAGAATAGCTCACATTTCCCCACCCGACAGTATCAGCGAACTTGGACCCTCGCTTGTGTGTTGGGGAATTGAAAAACTTGAGAAGACAGTTGTTATGATTTATAATAAAATTAAAAATATGAGACAAATACATATTTAAAATCTGCTCCATGAACCTGGACGTCTGTATGAAGATTAGGAAGGTTAATGAAATCGATCATGAGAACCCTTGTGTATCAGGCGATAAAACGTTCCCTTTACCCGAATTTTATATTATTTCGGATATAAGAGGACGAGAGAGAGAGGAGAACGAGAGTGTAGAGAGAGAAGGAGAGAGGAGAGGAGAGAGAGAGAGAGAGGAGAGAGAGAGAGAGAGAGAGAGAGACGAGACGAGAGAGAGAGAGAGTAGAAGAGAGAGAGAGAGAGAGAGAGAGAGAAGAGAACGAGAGAGAGAAGACTGAGAGAGAGAAGAGAGAGAGAGAAGAGAGAGGAGAGAGAGAGAGAGAGAGAAGAGAGAGAGAGAGAGAGAGAGTATGAGAGAGAGGGAAGAGAGAGAGCAGAGAGAGAGAGAAGAGAGGAGAGAAGAGAGAGAGAGAGAGAGAGAGAGAGAGAGAGAGAGAGAGAGAAGAGAGAGAGAGATGAGAGAGAGAGATGAGAGTGGAGAGAGTGCAGAGGATCGAGAGAGAGAGAGAGAGAGAGAGAGAGAGAGAGAGAGAGAGAGAGAGAGAGAGAGAGAGAGAGAGAGAGAGAGAGAGAGAGAGATTCAAAGTCTGAATGACTTTGTTTGCCGGTAGCTACGAAATCTGGAACTGGTCGAGGAATATACTTTTAAAAAAAATTAAAAGGAAATAAATGGAGTTTTCTATTTAACATTTTATTATATATAAAAAGACAAATTAAAATTTATTTTCCATTACATACATCCAGATGTATTCAAATTTTCTTCTTATTTCAGTAAATATACATAAATTATTTTTATTTTTATGACTATAAAGGCAAAAAAAAAATCTGTCTACATCGGCATGAATTTGGGTTTAAAAATAGATTTTTAATTATACAAATGTACAATAGATATGAACTGTATAAAAAAAAC
>JABUQX010018954.1:32500-35000 GCA_015478945.1 Trachelipus rathkii
TATTTTATTATAACTAAATTCAAATTATTGAATTATCATTAATTATTATTATTTTATTTTTTATCATTTTCTTATTATTTATTACTACTTATTTATTACTTATTTATTATTTATTACCTTTTCTATTTATTTTATTTTTAATTATTTATTTTATTTTCTTATTTATTATTATTTTTTATATATTATTGTTTATTATTTATTATCATTTATTGTTCATCATTTACTATTTATAATTTAATTGTTATTTATTATTTTTCATTATTTATTTATTTATTATTTATAATTATTGTAACCTATAAAAAATCATCCCCTTCATAACTACTATATTTTTTTTAATGGGTAATGATTTGCTAAAACTTTTACATTATATTGTTTTAATTGTTTGAAGCAGGACTGACGGACTGAGTCGGAGCCGCAAAATTTTTTGTGGACAGCATCGGAGTCGGATAATTTTTTTTTATTTTTTTTTTTTTTACTATGATATAACGGGGTTTGGATCCCGAGTTGTAGAATGAGCCACAATTTTTAAAGTGATGAAGCAGGATCTTGGAAGTTTAAAAATGGTTGAACTCTGGACACGGATTCGAACCACCAGGGAAATTTAAAAATCCGTCTCTGCAACCCTGATTTGACGAAGTCATTTAGAATAGCTTCATGGTTTAATACTAATCCTGGTCTTACAAATAATCACATATTAAATGCTCCCCCGCCACCCCTTTAGATTAGGGTTTCGCCCGTGAGTAGAGATTAATAATAATAAAAAAATAATAATGGAAAAATTTATAATTAGAAAGATTTATTATCATATTCTGCTTCTGAAATTAAGAAAAACATATTAAAAATGGCTATCAAAAGGAGCAAAACTTATAGAAGCATAATAAATTTTACAACTAACATTGTTGTCAATATTTCATAATTTCTATTAAATAAAAACTTTAAATAATTTATATTACTCACCTGAATATTAAATGTGAGGTATATTTGATAGATTCGAAAGGAATTGGTCCTCCGGAATCTAACCATAATGCGTAAACCGTAGACATATTACCCCATCGCCCCGCTACCGTCATAAAACGCTCAGCATACCCCAAGGGCCTTATCCATCTTTCATCTCCTGCAGAATTATTCTGGTAAGGCTTTAAGGGAAGAGATGGGCATGTTGTGGAAGAGGAGGATGAAGGAACTTCTTGCAAAGAACTTCCGTAGGAGAATTCCCCAGTATGGGAGCAATCACAGCTTTTGTTATTTGGAATAGCGCCATTTTGAATTTCGGCATTATAATCCAATGATAAATTTCCTCCGGTGCAAGGAAGAGGTGTGGATGGGAAACTACAAGGTACGTAGCTGGTGTTTCCTGACGAAGAAACAACTTTTCCTAAAGAAAAGTGGCTGGAATGCCCACGCGAGGCGTATACTTTCGAAGAGTTTGAAGATTCATGACAATCTGAAATATTGAAAACGAAAAAAGTTAGTTACTGAAAAAAGTAACACACATTTAAATTTAAATAGACTAAACTAAACTTAAAACAAAAAACCCTTGGAGGCAATTTTATATAATATATATTATATATATATATATTGGATATATTATTACTATATATATTATATATATATATATATATATATATATATATATATATACTATATATATGATATAATATATATATATATATATATCCTCTGGTGGAGAAAATAAGATGCCTACATGAAGTCCACCAGAATTTGGGAAATTAAATCCAAATCAGATCAATCAAGGACGGACATTAATCGATTTTCCAAATTTAACGAATCAAAAGAAAACCCCTCTAAAGATCTCTGCTTAAGAGTTGTTTTTTATTTTATTAACCGTAGAGGGGGGGAAAAGGGAATATTTTTTCTCCAGAGAAAGGAGAGCAAATGGGCATTGCGGACTTTAAAAGCCTTTTTCGGTAAGACTTTACTTTAGGACAGGCGTGTAATTAGAGAACTACAAATCCTACACTAAAACAAATGACATTTTTGTAATCAATTGACAATTTTAGTTCAGGGAATGTAATAAAAAAAATAGAAAAAGTCTTAAAATAAGATTTTCATATTTTTAATAATGTAAATAAATACATGACGAGAGTACGACAACTTCTCAATTTCCGTTTCAGCAATAGATCCGCCAGGAGTTGCCAAAAATTGTTTTTTATCATGTTCTGGAGAAAATGTTTTTTTTATAATTTTTTTAGGGGGATCGAGCCGACGATGGGACAGAGGGGGACTTCGTCCCCCCGTCGTCTCCCGGTAGGCCGGAGAGACCCTGGCCGACTGTTCCATCTTTGCGGTTTACCCTGGGGTATTCGTTTAGTTAAAAAAATGCAATTTTGGGCAAATCTGGCGCTCCTTCTATTGCAGAAACTGAAATGGAGCAGTTGTCGTACTCTCGTAATGTATTTATTTACATTATATGAAAATCTTATTTTAAGACTTTTCTATTTTTTTATTACATTTCCTGAACTAAAATTGTCCACTGATT
>JABUQX010018954.1:40000-42500 GCA_015478945.1 Trachelipus rathkii
TATTGTACATAAAAGTAAAGGGCTACATACGGAATTACATCAAGAAATAAACAAATATATAAGTTTGCCTACTTTGACCAGTGAAGACAATGATATTCCCTTCAATTGGTGGAAAAACACTGGAAATAGTATTATGAATTTTAAAAAACTAGCAATAAAATACCTTTCAGCTCCACCGTCATCAGTCGAAAGTGAAAGAATATTTAGAACAGGAGGAAATATTTATGAAGCCACAAGAAATAGGTTATCCCCGGAAAATGGAAAACTGCTAATGTTCTGTCATTTTATCCTTAGAGCTTATTCAAATGAAGTTTAGTTTTTGTTTTTTTTTTTTTTTTTTTGTTTTTTAAAGTTCACATCTCACGGGCATAGCCCTATTCAAGGAGGGGAACTTCTAGGTAATTTCTACCTAGGGTCCGAACTAGGATTCGAACCCGCCCCGTTGACATGCGACTCCGTCGCTCTACCGTTTGTGCCACGGTAGTTTAATATCTTTAATTAACTACGAAACTTTTCAATTTTCATTTATTTATTTTTTTTTCGTGAATGGTTTGCTAGGTAGAAATTAGTTATTTACTTTTTGTTTTATTACTTTGTATATAACACTGGTAAACAATGAAATTCTTGGACGGGGTTTCGCAATTAATTATTTGATGTGCTGATTCCAAAAATGTAATCGGTTTTTGCATATCACATCGCATTTGTGAGATATTGTCTGTAACGCAGATTTGTAAAATTTTATGATTTTTACCTTTTTCAAGAGGGTCTCACAATTATTGGGATATATATATATATATATATATATATATATATTATATATACTATAATATTATATATATATATAATATATATATATATAATATATATATATAATATATATATATAATATATATATTATATACCGTATATATATATATATATATATATATATATAATATATATGAATCAATATATTATAGAAGTAGATACAATATACATGTAGCTATGCGTGATAGTCTATAATCCATATAATTGGATTAATGAAGGGAGAGAAAAACAAATCGGCAATGATATGGATTACTATGTCTTTGATAAAGATAATGTTAAAACATATAAATACAACTATGAATCAAAGAGTAATATGGGACAACAATGAATGTAATAGAAGGAATGGGTTTAGTTAATGTAAACATACCTACGATGGTAGTAACTTTCTCTTCGTAGACGATCTACTGTGCATAGCGTCTGGAATATCCCTCATCAAGCTCCAACAATAGTCGGCCATCATATTGATATCCCACTTACCCTGGTAACGTCCTTCCATGAACTTTAGATCTTGATGGAAGCGTTCACCCTGCTCATCACTAACATCGCCTAGGTTATCCGGAAATTTTCTTAGTTGAGAATGTAAGTAGTGCAACTTTATACTCATTCTACATCCATGAGAATGAAAACTATCAAGCAGTTCCTGTACAATGTTAGTGGTTCTCGGCTTTCCTGTTCCCCATAAAATTCTGTGCTACATCTGAAAAAGCATTTCACGCTCTTGCCTCTAACACAGTCATTGTTGTAGCAAAGGCAGCATCACGGAGGAGTGTCCGTATTTGTGGGCCATCAAATATCCCAGCTTTTTCCTTCCCGTCACTCAGACCAGGAAACGTTGAGCATATATAGCGGAAGCATTCACCATTCACCAAGTTTTATGTGTAGTGGAGGTAAGATGATGTTTTCTCTCTCTAAGTACAAGTGGTTCACGTAGGATGTTCCTGTCACCTGGCGTCAAGGTTTCCCTCGGTGGCCATTCTCTTTTGGTCCAGTGATCCTTTGCCGCCCGGCTGTCCCAATAGCACAGGAAGCAGGGATATTTGGTGAAACCTGCTTTCTGACCGAGCAAAATGTTTACCATTTTGAGGTCGACCCGTATTTACTATCCATGTACCTGATATTGTAGCCTCTCCAAACTTTTGATTTTTGCATACTCCTCTCTCATCCGTACCGAGTACCCTACTGGAACCGAAGCATACCTGTTGCCGATATGTAACAACACGAACTTTAAACTGCTCTGGGAAGTGTCAAAAAACAGTCGCCACTCACCTGCATCGTATGCTGGGAGTCCCATCGCGAGTAGTAGGCCTGCAACTTCACTGCAATACACAAGGTTACCATCTGACTGGAAGAGCCTCCGCAGCTATGCTTCTCTGTTACGATAAAATGTTACTCTTGTGCCATGGTCCAGTAGTCATTTTTCATGCAACCTCGAAGCCAACAGCTCAGGACAACTTCGGCAAATACAACTCTTATTCAAGATCGTTCAGTTCACCCTGGGTGAACAATGACGGACCATCCGACTGTATTTCAGATGGATGATAGACATCATCCAGGTCATTGGCATCCATACATGTAGACGTACTAAAGTTACCACATGCTTCCCAAATATCGACCGCAGTAAACTTGCTGCTACTGTAGATATATGCGGAAGGTAACGTCTATACAGCCTAAGTAGTACGCACATGAATTTTGT
>JABUQX010018954.1:47500-50000 GCA_015478945.1 Trachelipus rathkii
CCCGACATTCAACCCCTGCTATGGCACCTTACTTCTCGCTCTACCAAACTCACATTTCTTTCTTTTTTTTTTCCCCCCCCCTTTTTTTTTTTAAAAACCTGGGAAAAAACCTCATTTCACTTTTTCTTCTCGTCGATTATCAAGCAACTCACCACCTATGCTTTCCGCTTATCCCATGATTAATCATCTTTAATCTCAAATTTAAAGCAGTTGTGGCAAGATAATATGCGCATAGTTATCCTGGTTAACCGCATTAGTTTTATATATAATGTGAATGTGTGTTAAGATGAAAAGGTGTCACATGTGAGAACTTTAGATTTTTTAAATTTTGTTTTTACTAATTTAAAGTTAGTTTTTAGCACAAAAGTGGAGGAAGTTGGCTTCTATCGGTGATGATTAATGCGATTGAGGATTTTTATGTTGTTTGGAGAGGTATGATTAGTTTGAGCGGTGTGATTGAGTGTTCCTTTTGAGGAGCTATGTGGAATTCTGAAGGAAGTACGAAGTGGATTGTTTTTTGTTTTTGTTTCTTGAGTGGCATGAAGTTTTTCTAGAACGTTACTGACAGTGGTGGACAGGGTGGAGATCAGACCAATAGACGTTGTTTTGGTCTATCTTGATTGTAAACTATGGAAATTTCCTGCCTTCTTCCATGTTAAGGGAATAAAATTGGCTCCATTATTAAATAATTTAGTTGAGTAGTTTGATGATAGTGTCATCCTGGCCCATGGATTCAGAGTTTTTGAGTTAATTGATACCCTAATGTTTTTTGTTTTGGGTGAGAAGAGAGGAGTTGGGATTAGCTTAAATTTATACTTCTTTAAGCTGTCTAGTTATTTTCTGGTTGATGAGGTGTGTGGTAATATAAGTTTTGAACATTGTGCCAGTATATTGCAGGGCAATGTGTTGGGAGAGAGAAGGAGTATTCTTATGGTTTTATGTTTCTTTGCATTTGCTTCAATTTGTGTGTTAATGGTGAGTTAGGAATTTTGAATGGCTTATTTTGTTTATTTGAATTTGGTAGTCTGTTGTGTTTTGGTTGTAATATTTGTAATCAATTATGTTTTGGCTTCTTTCTTTGGTTGCTTCATGATTTCTGTGTAAGGTTTGAGGAATGCAATTTTTTCCATATACATATAATATTTTTGGATTATGTTGAATGAAGTTGGGTGTTTTCTATAATATTCGTTTTTTGTGAGGGTTGTTGATTACTGATTTAAGAGAATTTGGGCTTTATTATTTCGTACTTTTAAAATCATCATGTTCTGGGTAGTGGCCGTCGTTTGCCCAATTTGCTTTTTGTACTTGGGTATGTGTTAGTTTTTCCACTTCCCATGCGTTTGATCGTTAATTAACGTTTTCCAGTTCATTTATATTGTTTTTCAATAAACATATCTAGTTTTTTTTATTTGGATGCGTAGGGTGTGATCAGGCTGGATGGTAAGAATTAAGGTACAAAGAAGTCGTAATTTCATAAACAGTTGTCTTCTTTTGTTGTGTTTGCGCTCAACCTGTAATGTGTGTGTGTGTGGACTTTTCCCGATAAAATATGTTGGATATTGGTGTGTCGTGATGAATATTTTTGTATTCCATTTTTTTTTTTTTTTATTTATTTTATTTTTTTATTTTTTTTTGTGAAGTCCATTTAATATTTTTGCTTGCATTGTTTTGATCAGAATTGTATTGCTATTATTTTTGGCTTGAGTTGCCGGGTTGTTTGGTTCAAAAACTAGGTTACAGTATTTAATGCGACCATATGTGGTTTGAACTGCGGTAGAATTTTGAAGTGGTAAGCATATATATATATATATATATAATATATTTATATATATATATATATATATATATATATATATATATAATATATATATATATATAATATATATATATATATATTATATATATATATATATATATATATATATATAATAATATTATATATATATATATATATATATATATATATATATATTATATATAATATTATATATATATATATATATATAATATATATACTATATATAATATATAATATATCACTATATATATATATATATATAGAAAAAGGGATCATGTTGATTATGCAGCTTCCACCTTTATATAGTCATATCGATTTGTATGCATTCGAACACATTTCATAAAATTGAAGTGAAATGCTTAAAATCAAATTCGAAACTTTAAATACCTAAAGCAGCTTCTACACCTCTAGAATATTAAAACATAACTTTTTACTTAAATGTATATATATAAATGTAAATTTACTTTTATATTCATTATTTATTTCACTTCTCAGAATTGTTTAAAAAAAATGCTGCAATTTCTGAAGATAAAACGTACTAAAATGTTGCTAGAGACATGCATAAATCGTTCTGTTTTACTACTCCGTCAGTTTTGATTTTTTTTTTTGCTCTTTTATTTATATATATAAAAAATGAAAAAAAAATACTAACAATGATTTAAGTGTTGACGGACATGCTTCAAAAATATATAGGACCTGTTT
>JABUQX010018955.1:0-2500 GCA_015478945.1 Trachelipus rathkii
ATCTAACGTCCAGATACAAAACTTCAAAGGCTTAATGACCAATAGAAAACGTCTGAACTGAGGTTGCTTATCGAGTTCAAGTTAAACATGTTTTATCATGTTTGGCGTTTATTTTATCTATTTTTTGGTTCCTACTTATTATACGTTTTATATTGCTGGCGATCACCTTTTTATCATAAAATCGCAAGAAAATAGAGTTAAACAAAACAAGACATTTTACACTCTGTGAATTATATTTAGTTTTATAGCTATAAAATTACAAAAAAAAACTAAGCCCGTTGTGCAAATTTGGAGGTTATATTCGTTTTCAGCGTACCGAAATACATAAGAAACAGTTCATGATATCCATTTAACAAAATTTCTGTCGTCCAGTGTAATAAAGTAAGCAAAAACGCTCATTTATCATGATAAAGAAAATTGGATTTTAGTGCTAATGAGTGAAAGAATTTAAGGTAACGTAAACAATAATGTTTGTGGGCAAACTGCGTTCTGTATTATATATATATTTTTTTAAGCACACATAAGAAAACTTATCGTAATCTGAACTTAGTAAGCAGTAAATTACAACATAACCTATATAGATTGACAATAGAGTAAGACTCAACTTAACATATATGGATCGATGATTCAATAAATTACGACCTAACCTATATTGATATACATTGCAGTAACAGATTTTCTCCTGTTTTCGTACAAGATTTTTACACTACACATAATATCCCTAGACTACTGTTTTGTATTTAAAATTTTCGGATCATCCTCATCATTACTCACATTTATTGTTATTCTCATATAATAATATAATATATATATAATAATATAAAGATATATATATATATATATATATATATATATATATAGTAGTATATATAAAGATATATATATATGTTATATATATATATATTAGTTAAGAAGTATATATATATATATATATATATATATATATATATATATATATATATACTATGTAATATTATAATATAATAACAATATATGAAAGAAAGTAAAATGTATTGGTGGTGCATTAAACTAATATGGACGTATATATATATATATATATATATATATATATATAGGTAAGATATAATATATATATATATATATATATATATATATATATATATATATATATATATATATATATATATGGCCAAGCTCCAGAAAGCAACATATATGTATCTAAAAAACATAAACAGCTACAGGAAAATAAATAACATTTTGGAATTCAGCGAGCAGTTTCATGGGTGAAACTTAAAAAAAATGTATTTTATTCTACTATTTATTAATGTTATGTTATTTATGTTATGAAAATGTTGAATAAAATGTTAATTTTTTAATAAATTTTTTTTCAGGTGGTTCGAGCCGACGGTGTGGACAGAGGTGACGAAGTCCCCCCTGCTCCCCACGATAGGCCGAGAAACCTAAACCCTGTCCATCTTTGTAGTCACCTAATCGTTTAGTTAAAAAAAATCACTTTTGGCCACTAGGGCGCTCCTTCGTACTTCTAAAAAACGATAATTATCATACAGTTTTGCAACATTTTTAAGAATTTTAAATTTTTTGATAGCGTTATTTTTTTTTTTATTTATTTCATCCATAAAAATGTCTTCTGATTACATAAATGTTATTTATTTTCATGTTGCTGTTCTAGTTTTTTAGTTACATGCATGTTGCTTTGTGGAGGCTGACATATATATATATATATATATATATATATATATATATATATATGCGATAAATATATTTATCTCTATCTCTATATAGTTATATATATATATATGATATATATATATATATATATATATATATATATATATATATATGTGTTAAACTCGCTTTAACCCTCCAATAGTTAATTAATGATGGCTAATAAATCAGCCGGTGGATCAATGAGAGATATTTCTATGTAGTGGCTTTATTTATCAGTGACCGATATTTGACAGGAAATGTTTCAACTAGCTAAATGATAGTATAGTAAATGCACAATAATCTCGTTAATAATTACTTTAAAACACTCGTAATTATAACTTTATCAATATTGGTCACGGACTCCTATCTAAGCACGACTTTCTTGCGAGAAATTCCTAACTAAAAGCCCTGAGTCTGATCTGCCCCTGGGCCACGCCAGCCCTTCGGCCAATCACCTCTTTGTTTTGGCACTCCTTCCCAATGGGGGAGAGGGGCCAGATTATTACGCAGTTACAATGTGAATTGGAGGGAGATGCACCAAGCTTTCAAAGGATGTATACAGGAGGCCCACAAGCGAGCCTCTCACACAGCTGTATACACTGTATGACATACGTGCAAACGTCTTTCAAGAATCCCTATCTTAACTTCAGCCCATATATATATATATATATATATATATATATATATATATATATATATATATATATATATATATATATAGTATATATATATATATATATATATATATATATATATATATATATATATATATATATATATATATATATTAAAACAGAGAAAGTGAGTTCGT